>CAJNOL010001418.1:17288-27901 GCA_905250125.1 Rotaria sordida | reverse complement strand
TATCTTCACTGTTGGTTTCATTAACAAATCAAAGTCGACACTTGATACCACAAATGTTCGCATAGCAACTTATGAATACCGGCACTTCAGATCTTCATTATTTACTGCTTCAACAAATCAAAGTGGACACTGGATATCTCAAGTGTAGGTGTGAATATGTTTGTGTGTGGGGGGTGGTGTGAGTTGTGTGCTGGCGTGGGTGTGGGTCTTGTGTGCATGTGGGTATGGGATGTGCGTGTGGATGTGGTTGTGAGCGTGCATGAGGATAAGGAGAAGATTTGGATCCACACCCACATCCACATCCATAATAGTAGGGATTTGCATCTCTATGGTAACGATTCCCGGTAGTACCATGATGAAAACTTTCTTCCGCAGAGATTACTCTATCTGAAAACGTTATTATAGAGGTAGAGACTCCTATACGCTGACGTAATGGTCGTAATCATCATAATGGTCATAATGTACATTGTAAAATCGATTGCTACAATGAACATAATGGACATGACTACTTTAACGGATGCAATGCTCCATTAGAGAAGCTCTATGGGTCACATAAAGCGCCCCCATGTATGTTTTCGCTCTCCCCCTGATTTAAGTGAAGCGTCCTCTTCATTTGTTGTCAGGTGAAACGTTGTCTACATCTATTGCATTAGTTTCCTTAGAAAGGAAACAAATTTTCGAAAATTGAAACGACAATTTCTAGAAATTCAAATGAGTTTCCTCGAAACTCTTATAACGCATCATACATGAAAGAACTTCCCAGAAGAGTTAAGTCCAAACATGGCAAGTACCAAAATTCAGTGATAAAATATTTTTGAAGATCAAGAAAGCCAAATAAATTAATTAATGGAAAATCAATCAAAAAACAGACTAACTTTTCCCTTGAAGACAGGTAAGGCTCATGGCTTAGACTCTGTTGACTCTTGACCGAATCCAGTCTATTCATGTTTAAACGCGCGAATATTGAGTATAAGACTGCTGCAAAGAACATTGTTAGGTTTTTAGATTTTAAGGAAAAATCACAATTTATTTCTTCGAGCTTTCAACAGGTTTCACCTGCCATCATCAGGAACAACAATGCGAAGAGGAAAAAGAACTATTCTTCTATACTTACGGTGGAATGTGGATGTGGGATGTGTGAATGTGGGTGAAGAGAAGACTAATACCCACATCCACGCCATATAAAACTGTTAACTAACAGTTTTGTATGGTTTCGCCAGTTAGTGCATCAAAGTTACAATCCCTACTAAATACTTGGATAGGTCGTTTTGTTCAGGGACTAATACCTTAAAACATGCAGAATTTCAAGGTCTTTCGGAATTTGAATTCGTTTCTTTCCGATGCCATAGTTCAACACAGTTAAGATAAATTCCTAGTAAAATAGGTACCGTGCACGATAAAATTCCTTCTTCATTGTAGAGGCTCGATCGATTACTAAAAGTTATTTGAACGACTAATAACATAATCCATCTTGTAGAGAAATCTTTTCAGTATCTTTTGACACCTTCCACGACGCAAAACGATGGATATGTATAGAGAAAATCTCAAAATATTGCCAAAATGTAAAAAAAGTCATACTTTTTTTAAATTGTTACAGTTTAGCAATAAAAGTTAGAGGCTTGTGATCTTCGCTGTGTTTCATAAGTACGCTAGAAAAACTTGATATCTTGAATTCATAAGTTTGTCGATACAATTTTTTATTTTAACGGAAAAAATAAAAAATAAAAGTTACAGCGCCAGTCAGCTTCACTAGTGATGTACTGAACCCTCTCTTTACAGATTTTTTAAGTTGAAAATACAGTACTAGCCAAAAATATGAGACCACTTTATTTTTGATTTTTTTTATAATGTTAAAAAGATAGTTCAAATCCAAATAGTGATTCTGATAGCCAATGAAGTTTTCTATTTAATGCACTTTATAGCAGAGTTTCATTAATAAATTATGATTGAAAGATTTCTAGAAAACCAAAGACCATATCTTTCAAGTCCGAGAAGGCGTTGTTGAAACTATTTTTCGACAATGCCATCTTAAAGAGCTCAAATTTCTGGACAAAATGATGAGTCGCCGCATTTTCTATGGTTTTCCACTAAAAGGTTACAGGCATTATAAATCACCAAAAAAAGTGATTTTTATTGTAGTGAATTTTCAACATAGGTAGAATTATCACCAAATTCGAGTTGTTTCAGTCCGGATCCGTTCAGGAACTTGTTTTGAGTGTTCTATTTTGGTTTTGAACAGGCATTCACTAGCTTCACTAATCAGAACAATCCACTTGTGTGATTGTCAAGTCTTTTGTGGAAAAAAGTGTTTTTCCTGTTTTCGATTCATTGGAATTGGTTGCACATTGATCAGGGAACATGTTTGAGTATCTCCCCTGATAATAAGTTTAAAACTATTCTGTTCGGTAGAGACCTTGATGAATATCTCTAAAATCAATGTCTTAGCTGCTTTCGTTTCGGTCTAAAAAAAATGAGAGAATCAAACTTTCTTAGTTTTATGTCCTTCTCTGCTATCATAGTTGTACGATTTTTTCACTTGTATAAGACTTGTAAGAATGATTAATTTTTTCATAGAAGAGCCGTCGAAAATGAGCAGAATTCGACATGAAAAAGACGTTTATCTGTCGCAAATAACAGCATTGATGAAACTCTGCTATGAAGTGCATTAAATAGAAAACTTCATTCTATTTTTGGCCAGTATTGTAGATATGAAAAGTTTTGGAAGCCCTTAGAGCGTTTAGATAGCAATATTTCTGGAAACCCAGAAAAGTTTTCGAAAAAACGACCCACTTCCGAAAATCTTTCAGCGTATTCGGAAGTGTCACCAGTGTAAATGCTGAAAAGGTTTGTAAAGTTTCAGAGAGCAATTTTCAACTTGAAAAAACTCTTAGAGGGCCTCTGAGATCGTTTCAAAAACTCCTTCGGTACGGCAATCTTCAAAAAAAAGAACACTGATATCTAAGATGCAAGAACTTTGATTAGCGAGTATTTTGATACTAGATTTGAGGTACACTTCAGGTATGTTTGAGAATTTCTTCAAACACATGTATGTGAAACTAACCTCTTTTGCCTATGAATATAGACAGAATCGCAAGTGCTTCGAAGTTCATTCGATAGCCCGAGTTTAAGAGAACTTCAACATATGAAAGAGTCCTACTGAGAATATATAACGATGATACCATACTCTCTCACATGAACTTTGAATGTACAAAATGAGAAGAAGCTCGCTTTCTATTATAGCTGGCTAAGTAGCATTTCTCACAGGCTACAAAATCCTACAACTTTTAAAATTGTTCAAGGTGTGCCACAAAAAAGGGCAAGGATCATACTGTAAAAAAAACGATGTTAATTTCATATTTAATTTAACATAATTGATTTATTATTTCTCCTAAAATCAGAAAAAGCCAACTTCTATTATAGCTAGTTAGATAACATTTTTCACGGCCTATAAAACCTTAAAACGATTGACATAGATGAAGTTCTCATCAGATTCCTATATTTCCACATGGAATTCACCCAGAAACTTGTTCCAAGTAGAACTCGACGCGCTCTATCGAATGGTACAATCAGATTTTCCATTACTCAACTCGATCGCCTGTCAAACTGGAGTTTTCGCTTTTTTCCCATTGAGACCAACCATCTCGAAAAGTATTTCGTTGCCGGATTCGTCTAAACACTCGGTCCAAGTATACTATTCTTGTTCTAATCACAACTCGAGAATCTTTAGATGCAACAAGACTAGCTAACTTTGTAGGAGTTTCTCGATCGATCGCTGAAGGAAACGCTTGCACGCCGAGTTCTACTTGGAACAAGTTCCAGCACATTTTCGGGATGCAAATAGTCGAATCTGGTAATGACTTCACGTACCTGAACTTTTGAAGTAAATAAAGGTGGATCGATAAAAAGTTACAGATCATACTGTAAAAATGATGTTGATTTGATATTTAATATAACATAGTTGATTTATTATTTCTTCTAAAATCAGAAGAAGCCAACTCTTATCATTGCTGGTTGGATAGTATTTTTTTACGCGCTACAAAATCCTATAGCTCTTAAAATTATGAAACGTATGCGAACCCAAAAATTAAGGACCATAATCTAAAGCTTGTGTTCATTTTATCCATAGGGCATGTGTATGAGTGGAGGTGTAGAGTGTGGATATAGATAAAAAGCAGACCCACATACACACCGGTACCTACACCCAACGAATCTTACACAAACTAGTGCAATGTAGCTGCTAGTCCTTGGGCAACAGTCTAACATAGCTCCGAGAGCTTAGGTGCCGACAGTGACATGAATCCTCTATCATATTTGATGTCCTATTTTATTTTTGAAAAGAAGAAAATGAATAGAAACCATGTCATACTTCTTAAAGATCTTTTAAGGCAGTATGTACGTATTTTATCACAGTGATTGCATTTTTCAAATTGTATAAATGATAGGATTTTGTCGTTCATCGAAAGCGTCACCTAATGGATTGTGATACAGATTAACTTCTTTTGATTTTGAAAGAAATGACCAATTAACTATCTTCAATTAAATATAAAATCAACATTGTCTTTTCCAGAATAATCCTACACTTTTTTCTGAGCCGCTTTTCATAATTTTAAAAGATGTAGGGTTTGGTACTGCGTGAAAGATGCTACCTAGCCAGCTATAATAGAAAGCGGGCTTCTTCTCATTTTGTACATTGAAAGTTCATGTGAGAGAGTATAGTATCATCGTTATACTTTCTCAGTAGGACTCTTTCATATGTTGAAGTTCTCTTAAACTCGGGCTATCGAATGAACTTCAAAGCACTTGCGATTCTGTCTATATTCACAGGCAAAAGAGGTTAGTTTCACATACATGTGTTTGAGGAAATTCTCAAACGTACCTGAAGTATACCTCAAATCTAGTATCAAAATACTCGCCGATCAAAGTTCTTTTTCTTGAAGAATGAAAGATTAAAGGGAATGCAGTGCAGTAAACAAAACAGTCGTTAGATTTGCTTGAACCGCTGGCTAGTAGTAGATCTACGGGTTTTAAAGAAATTTATGAAAGATCATTATGATGAATTTTGATTTTGAGAAGCCGAAATAAATAAAATATTCATGAGTAGTTTATTTACAACCAAAATGGCTAGTGTGTTCTATTTACCAACGTTTTCTTGCGGACCATTCACTTTAGCGGCCTTACAGCTAAAGCAAATGCACACTATATCCATGAAAAAATTCACTAGACATCAAAAATAGTACCGATTGAGCTGAACCACTCGAATCAGATAGGGTTGAAGATAAGGAATTGAATGATATTGTTTTTAAAAATTTTTATTGAAATTTGTCAGTAGGAGTGAGTAAATTTGCTCTTAATTGAGATTTTTGCTGATTCTTCGATAGAACGTTTACTTTACCAGTAGTTTTTTTGGTGAGCACTCGCTTTGCCAACATTGCAGCTAAAGCGAACGTTTAAGATATCTTATTTTATTCTGCTAACTACTCAATTATTAGAGTAACTACAAATGATTTCTTTACAGCGGCAGATGCAGAAATTAATTCACTTTTCAGTAGTATAAAAAAAATTTTGGACCTTAAAATAACTAAGATAGAGGCGTTGAAATATATACATCCCTTACATATATTGGCTTTATACTATTAGTGAATAAGATTCGAGTAAATGCAACTTTGGAATGCAAGATAGACACTATTTTCATAGCGACAAAGAGGTGCTTGATTTTCAAGTTGATTTCTTTGTGCAGACCTTTTTATTTAGGAAGATGTTGAAGTAAACTAATTTTTCTCTGTTATGTGAGAATGTATAGATAGTTGTTTACACGGCGCATTTTGATGTATGAGTGAAAAAAAAAGTCGCCGAGATGAGTTTCATTTGCAGCAAAATTTCTGAAACGTGCACAAGGACCTAGGTTATTTTAGGTTCAGATTTGATCTTTTGTAGAGCAAATTCATCTAGGAATATGCTCCAATATTGGCTTCACATCTGACAGGTAGAACATGGCGATCTCTATGAGATACTGAGAATCTTATCCTGATAGGACGTTCTGTTGTTGAGAAAGCGTTACTATATCGTGTAGTCATGGTTTTCTGACAAAGTACCGATTTCTCTGCATGAGATTGAGCGGTAGAGAAATCCTTTCCAACATTCGACAGAGCTCATGGAGTTGTACGTAGAACATGAGTAGTCTTGCTGTAAAATGTGCCCAAATGGATCGGCGAAAAAGAATGCTGCAGAATTTGGACGTAGGTGAACTTGGCTTCGAGTTCGACTAAAAGTTGCCCAAGTGCATGTAGGAAATTGTTCCACAATTCTTATTCGGTGTTCGAAGCGCAACTCGACAAGCTGTATCCAATGGTATAGGTAGATCTTCAATAGCTCAAACGAGGTGCGAAACAGTCGCAATATACAGAAACCTTCCTTAGACTTTTCTAATATAGTTGTGTAGAACTATTCTAGGAGCTTCTTCTATAACTAATATCCTTGTTCTAAGTGTAGTTTAATGAGCTCAATCTTGTGGTATAATTGGATTTTACATAGATGGAATACGGTGGAGAAAATAAGAATTAGACGAGCGGCAGCGAAAAAGCAGAGATCCAACTCGTAGATGAAACGGAATTTAGGCTCGAGATGGCGAAGAATTGAAAAGCTGTCAGGAGAGAAAACCAGAATTCGGCGCGAGACATGGAGAATGGGGAAACAGTCGCCAAGAGAAAGGAAGATTAAATGGAAGATAGTCTGAGGACGATGGAACACAAAAAACGTGATAGACATGGAGGGTAGGTCACAGCGGACAGTACAACAATCTATGGTACAAAAACTGCATCTCCCTTTCGACTCTGTGCATCGGCATCTAACGTATTTCTTGCACAGTTCTCACTATAATCTGCTTCGACCGCACGAATATTCAATTGAATGCACTACTGTACATCACCCTAGCTGTTTTCCGTATACCCTCTCACATTAAAAGACCTTTAGATCTTCTAATATGTTTGAGCGTGTAAACTGTCTAGGTAGATCTTCTATTAATGAGAGATTTTTCAATGCGACTTCCATGAAAATCTTTTAGAAAATTTTTCAAAAAAATTATTTTTTTAAACTCGTGCTTATGAGATAATATCGTCATTAATCGTGCTGTGTTTATATGATGTTTCTCGTGTGTGTGACATATTTTGTGAAACATAACATAAAAGAAATGTTGCAGTATATAGGAAAGTAACTTGAATCCACTGTCCCAGTCATCTTCTTAAACATCATGACCAGCATCCTAGAATGTCATGAAAGACCGTGCCGAGTATAAAGCCTTTCTTCCTTCTCGCTACCGACTGCTGTAGACTTCGTTGATACATGATCAAAGAACGAATAGCACTAATATCCTATCAGAATATATGAACTATTTCCTCTTTGCAATGAATCGAATAAAACAATTTTCATGCGATTAGTAACAACAGCTACATCGTGTTTCAAATTTTACCCACTTAAAGATTGCACTAGCGGCTTTTTCTAGTATCATCAAAACAGTGCTTATTCGATTAGATTTCTATGATCGTCTTAAGTTTCGTCTTTCGATTGTACGTTAATATTTACAGAAGAATCCAGAAATCTATCAAAGCTCTTGAAAGCACAGAGATGTACACATTTGTGTTGGCAAAATTACAAGTTTTGGATGTGGAATAAGTCGACAGAAATCCGTGCAAAAAGGAGATGGTATGAGTAGCATCTGGGGTACTTTCAGCAAATTGGGTTCCTATTCATACTCATCGAAATCATGCATTGGATCCTAATTAACTTAAAGTGATAATTATAAATTATTACGCCGAATTCCAACAGTGTTTTTAACCAAAATTTTATGAAATTGCATCATCATACTTAGCCATTTCGATGGCTTTGCCCAAACAATAATTATTGCAAAAAATTTGAGTCTAACACTTCAATCACTCAAGTGCAAAGAAAGAATCGGTATACAGTTAAAAGAATCTCAATGAATACTGTAATTTAATATTTGAACTTATTGTTCAACTCTTTTTTTTTTATTGAAATTGGTATAATTTCGTCTTAGGTTGATAAAAAGTATAGTTACATGTAAAGGAGGTGTTCAAGAAGGAGCACACTATATCAAGCTTATCCTGGTTCTCTTCAAATGGATAGGGAGTATCTTCCAATCATCGGATGAGGCTGAAAACCTTCGACCCGCATATTTAGATATGAAAACTGAAAAAATTCAAGAAAAATCTTTTGAGAATTTTTCTCGGTAGATTAAAAAACCCGAATCTCCTAATAGATTTTTCAAAATTTAGCCAGAAGGAGTCTTCTACTATGGGGAGCGGCGAAATCACAAAATGAGCATTATTTTGTTACAAGAAACGAAAATATTAAGCTGCTGCTCTATTTCACGACAAAGGAAATTGTGAATTGAAATCGTAGCTATTCTAACCTCTAGTCAATATGATCAGCTGCAGCAAAAGTGAACGAAGTCTTCAAAAGTTTTTACATACATCGCATAACATACTAGCAGGAAATGATAACAAATGGAATATTTTGGGTCAAATACAAGGGAAAAACATCGTGTTTTTGTACTTCAACAGAACATGCTATCAAAATAAGATTTTCAGTATCTGATAGAGCTCCTTGAGTCGTGCTTGAAACACATGAAACCAATAGTGGAACATATTTCGGGAGGAATTCGTCCTAAAGAAGATCGAATCTGGATCTAACATAATTTAGATGGCACAAAGATCGAAATTTAGCAGAAAGTACTATTTTTTATTTCATTTTGCTTCAGAGTGTTTCTGCACACTGTACGATGTCGGACTCTGCACCATAGAAGACTATGAGTATTTTTCATAATCTTTGCCACACCGTATTCCAATTGGCGCAAGACTCATTCTAATATCCTCGTATTCTGATTGGTGTATTGATAATCGGAGGGAGAGAAAAAATCAGAGAGAAAAATTAGAAAGAGAGAGAAAAAAAGACAAAAGTAACGGAGTGAGAGAAAGAAAACAAGAGAGAGGAGAGAGAATAAGGGAGAGAAAATAAGAGCAATAGAAACGTAAGAGTTGAAGGTATAAAACCGACGAACACTATCGATAATTTCACCTTCCGAAAATAAACGATCCAAGTCAACGAAGCATAAGGTAAGTGTTGTGCTTGAGTTATTGGAGTTGATGCGAAATTTCAATTGGCAACAAATTGAAAACTTATGCCTCTACATCTGAATAGAAATATAGAGGTACAGAGATATTAGAGATATTGGAGCATTACAGACACAAACAAAAGTAGTTCGTTCCTAGGATTCTGTTCTCACCCACTATACATCTATAAAGACTGTAAAATAAGTTTTGACTCTCTCACGTAATATTATTAGAATTTCAGTTTTGTGCTTATTATTGTTACAGACATACAAGCGATGTCAAAATTATAAAAATTTTTGAAAACATTTTTACCGTTTTATTAGTAATGTTACATAACAGATACTGCTCGAAAGGAGATTAACAATCGAATTTCTCTTATATATCTATTTTCCACTTTGATCTATCACGTGCTTTTGTCGATTTGGTATTTTTTTCATTATTTCTTCGTGTTTTGCTGCAGTAAACGTTCTCCATTGTTGTACTAGTTGGTCTTCGAATTCTAATTCGTTCCCAAACTGTTCGTCTCTCAGTCTTTCATAAACTGCATCCCGTACACTTTTGATTGGTGAAATATCAGCAAATTTTGCATCACCTATTCCAGGATGAATACGTTCGTCAACTAAAGATTAAGCAATATTCTTAACAACTCTTGTCTTGTATTTACTGTCCTAATCATCTTGAGAAGTCGGTACTAAGTCAGTACTTCCAAATGCTATTTGTATCGCTGATACTACTTCTTATTCTAAAAATTTCGAGTATAAATCTCTTGTTAAATACATTTTTTTATCTGCTTTGTCTTATTACTGTAGTTGATGCAACGATTTCGTACAATTAATTGGAGCTGAACTTGCAATAAGTCCATGTCATGAAACCGATTCCCAAAACAATTGTTCCTATTTAAAATTTAGCAATAGGTATATCGATTAAAGATGGTGATATAGTTTCGCCTTCTTCTGCCCAACTGCCATCATTTCTCTGGTTTTGAAATAGTTACAAGAACCAGTCCATATGAGCCATGACTGAAATTGCTAAATTTAAGATAGATTGTAGAGGAAAGACTTTTATCAAGTTTGACGCAAAACGTTGTAAAAAATATTGAATCCTCAATTTCTTATGGGCATATTACGAAAAGTCCTAAAAGGAACCAGTTCAACCAACCAGAGTTCTGACGTGGTCATATCTCAAGAATGGCTTCGCTAATTGGGCTGAAATTTTCTACAGACATATATTTCAATGAGTGCTATTTACCACAGAATTTTTCTTTCAAAATATTAAGCTATTGGGACTTTATGAATCATCCAATATATGCAAAAAATAGAGAATTGACAGATCTATCTTCATTAAAAATTCCAGACTTCTACCGCGTTCCAATCAAAAGTTATGAAATGCCAAAGTTACCAAAAATGTGCTTTTTTTGCATATATTGGATGATTCATAAAATCTCAATGGCTTAATATTTTTGAAGAAAAATTTGATGGTATTCTAATG
>CAJNOL010001418.1:0-17188 GCA_905250125.1 Rotaria sordida | reverse complement strand
TTCATCGGGAAGTAAAGTTCATGGATATACGAAAAAGATTTGGTATGCACCTAATAAATTCGAATCGTATGGTGATGAAGAAATCAAAGCGGTTGAAGTCTGTCTACGAAAAGGTTGGCTTGCACCAGGTCCAATTACTGAACAATTTGAATGCGAAGTAGCAAATATCTTCGGAAAAAAATTCGGTGTAATGGTTAATTCAGGTTCATCAGGCAATATATTGGCATTACTCATTGCAGGTCTAAAAGCAGGTGATGAAATTGTTACACCTGCATGCACATTTTCTACAACTGTTGCTCCCATTGTTCAACTTGGCATTGTACCTGTATTCTGTGATGTCGAACGTGGTTCGTATGTACCTACTGTCGCACAAGTTATTGAAAAAGTTAGTTTACGGACAAAAGCCTTCTTTCTTCCGAATCTGATCGGTAGCAAACCTGATTGGCAAGGATTGAAAGACGAATTATTTATGTTAGGTCGTCGAGATATTTTACTGATTGAAGATTCTTGCGATACAATCACGACAACGACGATAACAGATATATCTGTTACATCATTTTACTCTAGCCATATAATTACAGCAGGTGGTGGTGGTGGAATGGTTATGTGTAATGAAAAGAGTCAACGTGATCTTGCTTTACAATATCGTGATTGGGGACGAATGGGTACCAACACTGAATCATTCTCCGAACGTTTTGGACATTCTGTTGACGACATTGAATACGACTTCAAGTTCTTATATCCTGTTCTTGGTTATAATTTGAAATCGACTGAAATGAATGCTGCATTTGGTCTGGAACAGTTAAAAAAGTTATCATTATTTCTTAAGATACGTCGTCAAAATATAAATCGTTTTGTGGAACAACTCAAAGAACTTGAATCTCATGGCCTTGTACTCCCAAAAAATCACGATAAAGTAGATTGGCTTGCATTACCACTGATGTTACCTAATCGCAAGGCACTTCTTCAAAAACTTGAAGAAAACAATATTCAAACACGAGTGTGTTTTGCAGGTAACATCACTCGACATCCTGCATACCGACAGTTCAATGAAGCCTTTTCGAATGCTGACGAGATAATGAAAAATGGCTTCTTGATCGGTGCTCATCATGGTATGAATCAAGAAGATGTTGATTATGTGTGTGAAATAATCAAAATTCATGTTTATTCGAGCCAATCGTCTAGCCATATTAATACATAATCTTAACGTTAATTTTATCATTCGTCATTGAAAATAAGAAATAATGAATTTCTCATAATTGTTTGCACACTTCATTTTCTCTAGTAACAATAAATACATAATTAATATCATTAATTGTCTTGAATTTTATTTCTAATTTGGTAGTGATACTAAAATTAAATTTGATCCTCAGCGTATAACTGATTTTAAGTGTCCGAAAGGTTAAATAATTGACAACAGTTTTCTACACTCATTCCTTCTTAGAAAGAATAAAATCTTACTAGGACAACAGTCAAAATAGTTGATGAAGAATTTTCAAATGTAGTTAGTTTTTAACTATTTCTTAGAATCGTGCCTCACATCTTAACTCATTTTTTTACGGTTGCTCTTTGTAACATTCGACTTGAGTAAAATTTATCATCATTGGTCTCAATGAAATGAATTATATATTGTGAAGCTACATATGTATATCAATATGTATGCTGAAAGTCAATGATATTTTATTCATAATTAACATACAGTCGACAGCTGAAAAGTTATCGATTGATATTTTGATAATGTCTAATCGATATTTGAACATTTCTTAATTTCAGCCAACGTATAAATAATATTTTATCTTGACAAACGATTATATCGATGAAGTGATTTTCTATGCATATATATTGATCGTGAAACGATGTGCTTCCATTATATAACTGATTAGAATTTCAACCCAGGTAAAGAATATATGACAGAAAACGGCCGGATCCAGCAAATTCCCGTTGATTTTCTCCGACCAGATCTGAGATTGGTTTTCTCCTCAGTTTCGGGCCTGATTTCACCGATTTTCTGAACTCGGAAACGATAGCCACATCCCATTCTCGTTTTGCGCATGGATCTGGACTAGGGATACATGTATCTAGTATGACGAACGGATACGGACCGAATTCCATCGTTTCTACAGCTCGAATCTGCTGTAATCGCTCATAATCAATGCTTCCGAAACACTTACCAATCCTCCTGTTGTATCTTGAAATCCAAAAACGAGTATCTTCTATGCAAGCAAACAGTAACCAACGAGAGTTGACCATCTTTTCATTATTTTCATAGTTGAAAATGCTACCTTTTTCCTTACAACGATACATGCACTTTCCCATACCCTTTTCTCCTGCCGGAATTGTGTGAAACATCTTCGCTGATCTTTTGATAAACATAATAAGATACTGTAGTGCGTATATAGCACCAAGATAAAGTGAGCATATTCGATTATTTTCATGGTTAAAATGCTCACTTTCGAAGTATAAAAGGGTGAGCACTTCTCCACAGATCTCTCACTTTCCAAAATTGTAGAAATCGTCTTTGCTCCTCTTTAGACACATAAGATGGATCGTTTTATGATAAACGTGGGGCGTGAAGGTTGTGCTTGCTTCTCTGATCAATTTTTTCTGCTGTCACGCTCGGTTTGTTCCGGTTGAATAGGATTGCTATTTCGCTAAGTTTGCTGCGATTTATTGTGGTATTTCTGCAGGATTCTGTTCGTTTCCAGTGTGTATATTATGGTGGTGTAGGACGCTTAAATTCCTATTTACGTTAGCGTAGCTCTGCACTCCATGATACTTGTTGCAAGTTTATTGATTTCTGTAACGGAATCCTGCAAAAACCTCAGCGGATGCATGGAGAAAATATTGCCGCTTGGGCAGGAACCACTCTGAAAAGTCTTGTGGTATACGACCGTATCCTGCCATAATCGGATGTTTCCTACTGTTTTCTTCGCTTTCCGACGGGATTTCGATAGTATTCTGTCGATTATCTGTTGCGGGATAATCTTTGAAAAGCTACACTGAAAACAAAATGGTACTATACGGAACTTAAAAAAGATTCCGAATTTTGCAACAAAATCGGAACCTTCTTAAAGTTTCGTAAAAATATGGTTTCGTAGTCAAAATTTCGCCGGTATTCCAATGTCACACCAGTGGCTCTATTTCTATATCAGTATGCACATCTAAACTGATAGACTACCTAACATAATCCGTAATATACTATCTGTATCTATATCCAATTCACTAACCCATATGTATCCACTTATTCTAATCCTTAATCTACTTAGATCTAATCAAAATTTCTAGTAATATTACTGGCAATTTTATCATCTAGCTAACATTATAGAGTTTGTTATGAATAAATAGTATCATAGATGTCAATAATGTCAATAAATCATGGACATTTTTTATATGAGCAAGGTGATCTTGGAAGACCTTATTTAAATTATGCATAAAAAGAAACTACTCAAATTCGTTATTTATGTTGACAGAACTTCATAAAAGTCGAAACTGGTTCAAACTTACTTGGAATGAATGTCTTAGAAATAATTTCATTTAAAAACAAGCTGCACCCTGAAAACTATCTCTATGTAATAATTGTTCTAATGGATGTGGATGTGGGTAAAGAGCAGATCAACACCCATACTCACCCAAAAACCAAATGACCTTGATCAGGTATTCCACTTCTGTGGGTGCCGGTGAAAACAGGCACACTCGTTCAGTAGACAGAGCGCGTACATACGCATCGGTTCCGTGACAGTGAGGATGAGAACCGGAGTACGTAACCAACTAATGATATTCTAGTTAACGTGACAGAATCCAACGACAAAACTCTTGTTGATTTTTAAGAGATTGTAGCGTTTTTTTTTTATAACAAAAGCATGGAGCATATGTCGAATATAGCAGATGATGAACGTTCGTTATCATTGTGCCTCATCTAACATATACTGTAAGAATGATAGATTCTTTCCGCTTTGTTCACTCCTGAGATAATTCTGGTCCTCTTCACATTGGTAAGTATAATTGATGACATAACGATGAATGGGAAGGTAATACTAATAGAAAATCATCGTTATTTCACTTATAAAAGGATGTTGCTTAAGTCGAAGCAATAGGTCATCTTGCACGTAGTATAAATTTATAGTCAAACTTTATCTTCCTACGATCAGCACTAGCAGCTATATCGTGTTTCACATTCATGTTTTGTGCTTGTTCTTACGATGAAATATTCCCTGCAAAAACTAACTTCGGCTAGAATGAAGATTTCTAATGAAGTTTCCGCAGAGCAATAGACTATGTTCTTGTCTCGATGACGATCTCTGATGATTAGTTCATTTCTTGGTTCCATTTCGTATTTCACAAAACACGGGTTACTGTCGGAAGTTTTGCAAATGTTCTCGATTAACCAGTTATTAAGCACGAATGCATCCGAAGCAAGGAAAATATTTTATTTTGATATAAAACTGATTATTTAATTTGGTGAGATGGAATCTCTAGTTTATAAAAATCACGATAATTCGTCATATGCAAAGGAGTTGATTAAGAAAGCGTTTTGAACAGGATTCAGTTGACATTGATTTGTACTCGTCGTTTTCTTTCTGCCATGTCATTGGCCAATTTTCCATCGCTTGCCTCGAATGGCTCAATGATTGTCACAACCACCGAACCGACACCGGGCACATTACACTATGCATAAGAAAGAAAAACATCAAGTTTTGTTCTATAGAGAAACTAACATCGAATGTGTATCGACCACCGTAACCATTGCAGTTAAAAAACCCACGAGAAGGCTCCAAGGCAATGTTAGCAGAGACATTAGGCCATTTATTGCGAATATGTTCGATGATCAGGTTTCGGTACTAAATATACGTGAGTAATTTGTTATCAATTCAACATCATCAAAGACGTAAGACTTGTTATACCGTTTAAAACACGTCTCGTGGTTTTGATGGAACATAGTACCGTGTTGGACCACCGCATATAGGCAATGGCGTCTCCATAGCTTCTCTACATCACACACACAAATCAAAGTGTCAGTAGAAATAGCTTTATTAACTCACTCGTATGGAAGAGTCATAATGATGACTTTATCGTTCTTGTTATTCGAACTCATGATGGTTGATCTGGCCCAGGTAGTGCTATCTTCTTTTATCTTATGTGAATGCGAACACAATCTAAAATAACAAGACACATAACGTATATAGACAAGACTGTTCGTCCGATAAAATAAGAAACTTTAGTTAACGTCTCCATATTGGAAGACACATCTAAGTTAGACTGTTCATGTCTCAACAGTTAACCGATTTAAAATATTGACATGTTTTGAACGTGTTCGATTGAATGATCTACGGCAATGAGTGAAATATCTAGGATTTCTCTTTCCTAGACATTCTAACTGATTTACGATCTACTTATTTTAGAAATCAATGCACTGTGATGTGAACCGTATGTGTGAAGAAAATATTTTTGATGAAATAGTTAACTGTTTCCTCTTTTCATCAATTCTATTTTTTGTCGAACTTAGCTTAATATCTTATAGAAAAAAAAACGAATTTGATGAAAAGAAAAAATAGAACATTATATTATCCAAACTATTTTATTTATACATACGGTTCATATGAAAATGCATTCAGTTATTGAACAAGTAACTAGTAGATCAACTAAATAACCATTAAATGAGAAAGTTGTTTAAGTTAACGGTAGCATAGATAATTGTTATGCTAATATAATCTAGAAAAAAAGAATATATAACATAATACAATATAAAGCCAAAAAAATGGTATAGGTTATAGATTTTTTAATATTCAAACAATAAGATCAGTCATCAAAAATAACTTAACAAAAACCTAAAAGAGGAACAGTTACAATTTCGAAAAAGACACAATTAATATATTAGTCATAAGATAGTGATCAGTTAGATTGTGCTAAATCGGACGAAAAAAAACAACATTAAAATAAAATGAAAACACCTGTCTTCAAAATAAGTTATGTTCGTTAACATTTTCATATAAAATTATCATTACTATGAAATTGGTGTCTTACCTACAAGATATAACAGCAAATTAATAAGCAAGAAATACTCACGCGTTATTACTGTTAGAAAAAATATTTGTCCAATAATGTAAGACAGTAGGAAATAGTCATATTTTATTTGTTTAATCTTTGGTTTCAATAATATTTGACGGCATTGGAACATTTGTGGGATAGGGATATTATTAAAACTTAAAGGATGAAATCAAAAACTAAGTTTATAATAAAAACAAAGCAAATTAGAGAACATATTTTTCTTACTTCTGCTTGATAATTTTATATTTTAATTAGAAAATCAATATGTTTCAATTGAGATAAGATTCAACATCTTATAAGGCACTTTGATAATATATGTTTCCTTATATATTAAATTGACTTGTAAATCTAAATTCTAATCGAAGATGAAAAGAAATAAACTCGAAGGAGATTATCTAAAAGAAAAGAAAATCCTATTTCATTAGAGTTATTCTAAGAATCAATTTCGAAATGATTATATATTCTGTCAGAATAATGAAAAAGATCTATCTTTTGTCTTACTCGCATCTAAATCAGACTTTAAACAGATCTACGGTCTTATAATATGGATACCACTTTCTACAATGCATATATCAATGAGAACAACTATTATAAAATGATGTTTTTGTTTCTTTCCCCTTTCTCATCTATTCGACGGTCAAAAATAGACGAAAGAAAACTGACATAAACATTAATAATAGTTAGTCAAGGACGAGCAATGACGTGTGCTTCTATATATTATGGATGCACACAATCAACTGTGCTAGCGAACATATACCAGTGGAAGCAACTATTGTAAACCAGTGTTTTGTTTTCTTTTTCTCTCTCATATATTCGAGACTCGTAAACCGATGAAAGAAAACTAACATCGTAGCTATCATCATAAAGGAAAAAAGAAAATACGTGATGATTGACGAAGAACGAGAAAAAAACGAAAGAATATAGTTCTTCTCTAATATGACTCCCCAGTCAAATGCGAAAGCTTAAAAAATGTGTGTAGACGCAATACTTATGGCATATCAAAAGTAGTGACGGTATTATCTTATTTTCGTATAAGAATCTTGAAGAAGTTTTCTTTTTTTTTATATAGTGATAGAGAAAACGATGCTCTATTTTTCTATACTATTTGATCATATTTCAACTAGTATCCTAATAATAAAATTTCGATAAGACCTGTTTTTTTCTCAAATATAACAATAATACTAATGTCTATTTCGTGGATATTTTTTGTATAACTTTTGATAAAAACAAGGGAGAGAGATACGATTTTCATCTTTCGAAAAAGGAGACGAAGGTGCGTCCAACCGCATATTATATTTATTTCTAACATGTTGTCTGAACTTTGTTTAATCAATTTTCTAAGTATGGAAATTGCCAGAAAAATTGCTTATAGCTTCGACTAATATACCTATAACTTCCGAGTGATCAATTCTAAACATTTGAATCTTGCACAGGTTTTTAGGTCTCTCATTAGCGGTTTTAATACACAGGTAATAATTAAGAATTCACTGTAAACACCTGAGAGGATAGATTTGCTTTGAAAAAAGCCTATTAAAAAACTTAAATAATTCATGTCAAAAAAGTCTGTAATGTATGATTTGATGCATCTTTATCTCCTCTTTCGAACGATGAAAATCGGAGCTCTCTAGCTATTTCCATTCTTGAATTAACAATATGTAGAAAAAATCTTGTCTATGTACTTTTGTGTAATTATGACATTAAAGTGGTTTTGGGTATCTGGGGAAAATAATATATTTTGGATTTTTATTCAAAAAATAATCTATCTTATGTTATTTAACTTTCTTTATTTTTATGAATAAAATATTCATTTATCTTTTTCTTATAAGCATAAATTAAAAATAATTACTTATCTTTATTTTTGTAAGTAATAAAATTTTTTAATTTATTTATCTTTATATTATAAATCTAAAAGTTTTTATTTTCATTCATTTTTTTATTATATAGAACAATAAAGATAAACCAACATTCATATTTGAGAAAGCATTTGAGAAATTGAGATAAACTGAAACAGTTGGTAACAAAAGTAGTATATTCAAAGAATTTATTTGTTTGTTTAGGAAAAAACGATGAAGTTTACAAAAACTATAAGATTATAACCTATCGTCTGCGCATCCCTAAGCATTTTAGAAATAATATAGAACAAGCCATAGAGTTTTGACAACAATTAAATATTTTCAATAAAGGATGTGCAAGTAGCAATCAATTATGATACGACTACTGCTATATATAACTAATCTTTTAATTCAAACCTAACTTGGTTTGTATTTTAATAATAGCGATGCAGTCTGAATGCTAGAATCCGATTCAATTCCGGCACATAGTAATAGTTATTTTTTGATTTTTTTGTGAGAATAAAATAAACAAGTGTATCTTATAACAGTGTCGTAACATACAAAATTCAAAAAACGCGTATAAATATGTTTTTCAGGATGATCGAGTTTCCACACGTTTTGGTTTTTTAACGCGTTCAAACGCGCGTATAGATATAAACTAGCTGTTATGTTGTAGAGCTGAAACGAGAGAAGATGTGTTTATTCGCGTCGTACCCGTTCAGACCCTCGAAAAGTTGCATTGTAGATGGGTTCAAACGCGCCAATATGTATAGTATATAGACGTTGAGGAACGGTTTAGAAGTTCAAGCATGAATACATGGCTTGTTGAGATATGTGTGATAAGGAATCATTCGTAGACGTATCCTTCGGCTTATTATTCTTGTTCAATTAAATTAAAGAAAAGCCCATACGTAGAGCTAAATGGATTAAAAAGTAATATTTTGTTTTCAGCCACTATTTTCTCTTCTAAACCTAATATAATGAGACACAGTATTTACTTCAGTCACAACAACATTCCAACGAAGATACGGCACGCTGAACTCATGGACACATTTTCGTAGAGGCAGAACTTCTTTTTTAAAATAATTATCAGCACTAACTAAACTCACTATATAACTATATATCTAACTTCGTTTCGAAAACTAATGCATCCGAACGCATTTCGGCAAATTCGATGCATTGACAGAAACATCCTGTAAAACGCGTTTTATTGATCCTATCAACTAGATAGCGTTCACTAGAAGAGAGATAGTTTATTTTAATAATTAAACGTGATCAGAGGCGTAAAGTGATATGAATGCGTGCCAACGCGTTTGTATGCGTTTTGGTCTCAAAAAATGTTCTGAAACTACAAATGTTCTCTAAAGGCGTTCGAGAAACAGATCAACAATCAATTATTGATATTAATTATAAAAAATCTCTTTTAACATAAACAAGATCACTTTTTCCAAGAATATTTCAACCAGAAATTCCTCGATTACACACTTCGAAGTTTATCTTCGTCTTCACCTTTTCAATTTCTCCTGGTTTTTTTACTTATCTCGATTTTATTAGGAAAAAAACAAAAGACGATTTTTTTCTAATTAAATTCATTATTTGATTATTTATCTGTGAAAGAAATGTGATCAAGATGAACAATTCTTATGAAGAAACAAGAAGAGGGAAGATTTTGTTTTCTAAGGAGAGAATGATTCGAACTGGTAGCTACTTTTTTAATTCATCTTTGAATGACAATTATCTATCGATAAAACTAGAATATCTATTCAATAATTATTCTCAATTAACCTTTCGAGACAAATTACGATCTTTTTAGAGAATTTTCGATCCAGATTTGTTTATATATCGATTAATCAAAAAAAAAGAAAAGAATTTCGATATGAAAAGCCTACTTATAGATAGGTCGAATAACCGGTTGCGTATTCAGAATATTTCATCTGAAAAGAATCGTTTTATTTTTTTTGTTGACATAAAATTATTTGAAAATAATCATTTGTAAAAATAAGAACGAGTTTATTCAATAATAGAATATATTCAAAGAAAGAAAAATTCTTTTCAAATCAAACTTTAACCATATTCTATCAATCATTCAGCTTATCTTCAAGATTATTTATCTTCATTATTCATCGGTATATTAACAAATCCTTAATCAAATATTCACTAAAACGATCTTAACTATAATTAATAGGTTAGCACTATCTTTACAAATCTATATAATCAACATATTTACGTTATATCAATTCAAATAAACAATTTTCAGAGAAATTATTAAATAATTCCTTTTATGTTTATTTTATATTCAATGATTCAATTTTAAAATGCTCAGGACGAGAAATCCTGGACTCGGATCTCGTCGAATCCTATTAATTCCGACGGGTGATCCGATAATTTTCGACAGGGTTCCGTCGAAAATTGTCGGAGTCCTTGGTATCGAAGTCATCAATCGGAAAATGTCGAAAATTACAGGATCTGATGAAATTCTATAAGATTTCTCTAGGTAAATCGGATATTATCTGCAGCATCAATGGTTGACTGATCAACTTTTTATTTTATAATGCGTTATATATATATGGAGCTGATTAGTCTGACCGGATGGTCAATTCTTTTTTTATCAGATTGTTTCTATAGTGTATGAGATAAATATAATTTTTTAATCAGTTATAGTACTCCATAGTATCATAAAAAAAAAAATTAGAACATTCGGCTAAGCTAATCAGCGTCATTTCATACCATTTGCGGCAGCTGTAAAAAATAAAAATTGTTTTGTTTTTTTCTAAAATAATACTTACCTTTCCTTTTGTTGTCGAGATTGATCTAAACAAAAACAAAGAAAAATTTATTTATTTAAATCAATGCTTACTGTTCATTTTGATGTTGAGAAGAATCTAAATGAAAAACTTCATTTATTTAAATAAATAGTTACTCAGGGTATGAGTTGGGTGTGTAGGCATCTTAGGAATGATAATCCTAGCACCTTTACCCACACCCACGATGATCAATCGCTTGATGAATATGTAGAATGATGCATTTTGTAAATGCCTACTGATCGTTAGATAGTGGACGTAAAAAGATATAATCGATACAAGTTTCATATGAACATGTTGCTACTTGTTCATATTTTCCTTTTGGATTGATATGTCGAAAAGCATGATGAATGGCCCAAGTATGTGTCAATAGTCTGATCAGTTCAAAATGAGGTATTTTCGATCTTGTTTGTTCATCTTTTTCACTAACAATCTCGGGAAAATATTATTCCGAATAATCGGTCTCTATCAATGCATTCATATCATCGATAAGTGTATCACTATTATGACTACATGAAGAAAATCAACTGATTCGTACCAATCGATCATCCTTATCAAGGTGATCTAGACGTGACACTGCAAACGTTCGACTTTGAACGAAAGAATGGTTACCATCAAATTGACATCAAGAGCATGAATATGTGTCGATCTGGCTGACACATCTATTTTTCCTACTTCAATGGTTCCGTAAAAATCGAATTGTTTATACGATCATTTACTAATTTCAGTATTTCGAGTTATTAGATTTGTTTTCGAAGTTTCATCTTTAAGAGTGACAATCAAGTTGCCTGAAAAACGTGACTAAGATTTTCGAGATTTGGAGTTTAGCTGATTCAATCAAAGAACACTGATGATAGAACAATGGGAAATATCATCGAATTTATGCGGTTGGAGTAGAGCGTTGACATGAAGTAAGAGATGAATAAGTCAAATTATAAAACATATATATTCTGTCAACAGTCTACTCCTCTTGTATCATCGTTGGTGATGACATATAATATTTTATCGTTTTCTAACTGACAACCAAAACGAAAATAAATTGATGATCACTCCGAGAGAATATAATTGAGATTTTAACATCAATATTTTTCTCACTATTTGTTTCAGATCAGTCATCGAATGAGTATTCAGATCAAGTAAAAACCTTTTTCGAGTATTTGACAGTAATCAAAGAATAAACTATGTCACAACATTGATAATACAAAAGATAACCTTTGCTTTTTTAAAATGCCTCTTTCTTATCATATTGATTTTAACATTTTTTGTTTTGTAGTTGTCTTTGTTGTTATCGAAAAAATGTCATAGTACAAACGATCTGATAATGTTAACTAGATCAATAGTTCGATAATCCATTATTTATCTTTTTTAATCTTCTCATCGATATAATCAGAGAAGCATATTTCAGACACTCGAGACACAACAATGATGGTAGGTTGAATATACCATCAATACTAATATTTCAGTTTTTCATTTATTCAGAATTCATTTTTCCTGACGATAGTGGTTTTACTCCAAATTGCAACTAATATTCAATGTATATCGAGTCCCCTTCGTCAGTTTTCAACATATCGAAATGTAACTGAACTCATTGATAATATTGCTGAGTTATGGTGGACAGTGAATGAAGTCAACAAGGAGATTACATTTGAATTACATGTCAAAACGACAGGATGGATTGGGCTTGGTATTGCACTAGGTAAGATCTTGCATTTATCTTATCTTTGATACAGATCAATGTTTTGTTAACGAACGCTGAAAGCTTGCATTCGAAATAGAAAATAAAAATAATCAGTTTCTCATATCTCTGAATTTACTTTTATGAGTTATGTAACTAATATTTTTCAACCCAGAACAGTCAAATATTGTTGAGTTCTGTATGTATCTCTGATCTGTCAACATTGACATGAAATGAAAAAAGTGATAAGAGAAAGATATCCTACAGAGAAAACATGAGTTTCTTGGTTTATCTTTTTTCTAGATAATGGAGTCAGTGAAGATGCAGACATGGGTATTGGTTGGATTGATGCAAGTGGAAATGTGCATTTTGAGGTAAATCTAGTTATGGTTCAAAACGATCTAATACATTATTTTTGTAAAAAAAAACCAGGATCGACATGCTGTTGGCTTTACACAACCAGTCAAAGATTCAACAACACAAGATTGGTTTGGTTTGCAAGGTCGAGAAGAAAATAACTGGACAGCCATTCAATTCAAACGTTCATTGGATACAAAAGACTCGATGGATATTCCTATTAAAGTAATATCTATCCTTTCCATGTTCAACACTTTTTCGTCTACTTTTTTTTTCCAGCCAGGAATAAATGTTGTCCTATTTGCATACGGACTCATCGATCCCAATCCTGACATAACATATCATGAAAATCGTCGCATTACACACAGATTCCCTTTGTGGAAGGCTTAGAAAACAAGAACATGCTAATGTGTACACCATTTTAGAATAATTGTTCACCAGAAACTCTATTGGAAGATGACATCTTTTTATTCCAGATCATATCCATTAGTGTTATTCGTGTGATATTGCTTGACGAATAAAATAATGCTTTTGTCTCATTTTTTTTCGATAATTAATCATGAAGTGACTCAGCTCACTTGTGTGACTGATCTTTGATTGTCTTAAGTTGATATGACTTTTATTCTGTTGAATTTATTGAATAAGAATCTAGGAAAAATCGTATCAAATTCTAACTAAATGCATGAAGAATAAATGAATGTGCATGAGAGCATCTCTCATTTCAATTTCTTTCTCGAACGATTGAAAAAAATTATCTTATGAGAGTACATTATCAATAAGATGACTTTTTTCTGCCTCATGTCAAACAAGAGCTTCATTTGATTATATGTGTGGATGAAAGTTTCATAGACATAACGATTTGAACTTCTCTTAGTCTTATTGATATCTACTTATGATAAAACGATGGTGTCGGAAGCGATAGATCAGTTCGATAGTTTCCTCGTTAGTAGTGACCAAGTGGACAACACTTTATTCATATAATGAGTATATAAACCCAGAAACTGAATCTATGTATATTTCGATAACGATTGTTTTATTATCTTGAATTATTTTGTAGCGATATCCTATTTTGGAAAAAAAAGAACAGTAATTTAACTGACAATGCATGACAAAATGGTTGGACTAAGAAAAATATAGAGCATAAGAGGATTCTTGATTTTTCAACTGACTACAAACGAATGGAAGTTTTTAACGTATAATTCCTATGCGATAAATTCCCGAATAATGACTAAATTTTATCACATAGAAGATGTTTTGTGAGTTCAGTCAGATCTAATCAGTGCATATCAAAAGTCTTTTTACGGTCCTATATGAATTTCTTATCGAATGGTTGAAGAAATTTTCTTTTTTTATAGACTGATAGTAAAAACAAAGGTCTACATTTCTACACAATTTGATCATTATTCATCTAATATCATAATAATAAAATTTGTATGAGAACTATTTTTCTGTGAACTTAACTAATGGATGAGACAGATTAAATATTTCGATCAGTTAATACGTTGTGTTAAAAAGGAAAATATCCAAGCACAATATGCAGCGTGAAAACCTCTACAATTTATAAAGAACAGTTTATTTTATATATGAAATAAGAAAAAAGGAATTTCTCTTCGTATAGAAAAAATTCTTTTTTCGAGGCAGCAAAAATTGGTCGCACTGGATTTTACTTTTTTTTCAAAACAAGAAGTAAACAATTCAAATAAGCTTTACTTCGTAGATTGTAGAGATTTTCACGCTGCATATTGTGCTTGGATATTTTCTTTTTTAACACAACGTATTAACTGATCGAAATATTTAATCTGTCTCATCCATTAGTTAAATTCACAGAAAAATAGTTCTCATACAAATTTTATTATTATGATATTAGATGAATAATGATCAAATTGTGTAGAAATGTAGACCTTTGTTTTTACTATCAGTCTATAAAAAAAAGAAAATTTCTTCAACTATTCTATAAGAAATTCATATAGGACCGTAAAGACTTTTGATATGCCCTGAGTAATAAAAATAAGTTCAGCTCGATCGGATTAAAAGTTCCTGAGATATTCAAGAAATAAAAAAATACTTATCTAATCTGTCCCATCCGTTATTATAAAAAGAAAGTGAAAGTTAGAATATCCATTAGCATTTTATCGGGTAAGAGGTGAAGGAAATTATTAATGATAATATATGAACAAGACGTTTGTTCATCACTTTCCTAATTTCACTGGTCAGAGAATTAAATGATTGTATTACAATCAGAAAATGTAACCATTATATAGGCGGAACGATTCCTAGAGAATACTAAAAGTTCAGTTAAAATGAATGTTTCTTTTTTAAGATATAAGAATATAAAATCTCACTTTTACTTCATAAGAAGATTAGGAAACTAAAGTTTCACTAAAATTTGATCCATTTGAAATAAAAGCATTCATCTTTGTTGAAACTCTTTATATTTTCTAAGGAACAATAGATTTACATATGCATGAACTTTTAGGACGAAATACGATTCTTAAGTGTTTCTGTAATTATCTTGTTCAGGTGGTGAAAAATTAGCAGAATGAACATAACCCTGAAACGAACATCAACGAGCGTCAACCCTTTTAAGTCTTTCTAATCTGATCGATGCTCACCTATTAGTTAAAAATCACCGTTAGATAGTTCGAGATATACCGGGTGGCCCAAAAGTAAGGAAAAATAGTCTTTTTTTTTTCGATTTCTATCTTATAGATTGTTGCTTACGCCTGATATTTATACCACATATACTAGATGTGATAAATAAAAGATTGGGCATATGAACGATATGTAAATGTAGTAAACAATCTAAAAGCGTTCAAATACAGAACGACTAACAAGAAGAAAAAACTTGTGAGTTCCAATAAAACTTTTATTAGAAGTTTCAACTAAGAAAAAAATGCGTGCAAAAGTATGTCTTTGTAGAGTGTTCTTATTATGAAGTTCTTCAGAGAAATTGTTCAATATGTTTACCACCTAAGTCTTTACAAAGTTGCAGTCTCTCAGGTACTGAGTAGCAAGGGCTTTGACAAAATTTTATTGGTAAACTTCGTATTTCAGTAAGTATCGCATCTTTTAGTGCTTGAAGACTTTGAGGTTTCGTCGCGTATACATGTTCGTTGACGACAGCCCATAAAAAAAAGTCAGTTGGTGTGAGATCTGGAGATCGTGGCGGCCAGTTGATGCATCCACGTCGACCAATTCACCTATCAGGAAATGTTTTGTCCAGAAAGTGTCGGACAGATTGAGTGTAATGAGCCGGTGCTCCGTCGTGCATATAGACTACCTCTTCTATGAAATTAAAAATAATTAATATCAATTCCTGAAAAGTTCCATTTTATTTCATAGTTATTAAATATTATTATAAATTATTATTACACTAGTTATGACTTATCAATTCCTACTTAATATTGGAAAGGATTGATAAATATTTCTGTAATTATTAGACTTATTAATATTCGATCTACTTGATTAATTATTAAAGATAATATAAACCCGTATAGTAGTTTGAAGTACCTTATATCTTGAAAGACAAATCAAGGATGGCCATAATATAAGTATATAATTGATGAATTATTTGGAGATCAAATATTAATTCTATTAAAATACGGCTGTAATATAATAGAATTAAAATTGATATTGTAGTTATTATACAAGTAAATCTATATATATTTAATAGATTAAATAATTAAATATATAATAATATAATTTATTTTGATATTAACGTTGAAAAATCAATCAACATGATGTTAAGTATTTTTTATTCCAATCAATACATATTAAAATTCAACTTTATTATTCCTTTTTAACTCGAATATTATAAAAATTACAGGTAAAACTTTGAATTAAATATTAAGTTTTAATTAATCGGCAAATATACTTTATTCAATTAAAATATTTATCACAGAAATAAATTTTACAACATCAAAACTTCAGCTTCTGATAGATGTATGATTCAAGTTAATTATTAAATATTATACAATTTAAATGAAATTATTCATACATATTTTTTCAAAAAACAAAGTTAATTTTGCTTGAGTTATGTAAAAAAGTTAACAATTATATTGACTATTTATTAATTCATTCGCAATGTTTGATGTTCTACTCAATATTATATTTTTAACTTGTATATAGAAATTTGATTTTATACCTCCATTATACAAAAATAATTTATTGTAAATTATATATTAACTTAAACCTCATTTCTCCTTTAAATCTTATCATGCTATTTCTCCTAGCTTTGTTCCCTTTTTAATTCTTATTCTTTTTTGTTGATTTGTGCATTTTTATATGTGCTGATGTTCATGCACGAATTTTATTATGTAAAAGACAAAAACAGACGAAAACATCTATAATATGTATGTGAAGAAAGAAAGAAAAGAAGATACCAACGGAGATTAAAGGAAGACGAAAGAGGATCACAAGAAGATAGAGAATATATATGCGTGCAACATCACTGTAACACAATTGAAAACGAAAAAAAA
>CAJNOL010001417.1:15739-65416 GCA_905250125.1 Rotaria sordida | reverse complement strand
CAACTGATGTGTTTTTTTACAATATTATTTCTGTGAAGAAGAAAAAATCTATTGTCAGTTAGAGTGTAAATGAGAGAGAGTTATAAATAGTACGAAGAAAAGAGAATGATTCATATTTTGATTATTGTGACAATTCTAATGATAATTCGAGTGTTAAAATTACTTCGATCTGTTGATGAATATGAAAATGAATTAGTATGTTTACTCAAATATTATGAAAAAATAAAATTCTTGAGGGTAACGATATTTGATTCTTTATGGATAGGAATTCATCTAAAAAGTTTCTACGTTAAAACATAATAGAAAATCCAAGATCTTTTATTGTATATCGAGAGAGATTTGAGAGTTTGTTTTGATCCTTCTATATTTCAATATTAGATTTCGTGATAATCCGAAGTGCAGAAGGCGATGACAAATTTTGTCTATTCATCGGATTGATCCCGCGTAGAGTTTGAGTCCGAAAATTTTGGATCGGACGGACTCCAGTCGTCTGAGAAATGTGTAGGATCGGATTCGGAACCAACTCGACGCTCTCTATCGATCATCCCTATACAATTCTGATTAGAAAACTTCATTGAGAGTACCAAAGTATAGTTCCATTGAATTCAATGAGTTCTACTTTAAAACAAAGTAATCTCCATCCTCTACTTTCATCTGAATTATAATAAAAGACTTAAATCAGATGTTAAAAGTCACACACATCATAAAAAATACAATTATCCTTTTTTCTTTCCTTATTGAAAAATATAACTTATTTATTTTTAGTCAATCGGTTTCGAATGAAAAAAAACATCAAGATGAATCTGAACAACATTCTTCTATTGAATCACCAATTTTAATTCGGAAACCGATATCTTCTGTTGATATTCGATCGAATCGAAAATCAATGTTTGAACAAACTACAACACAAACTAATACACATGCTATTGAACGAGTAAATTCAATATTTATTTAAAAAAAAAATTTAATTTAATCTATTTTATTTTTTTTTATAGGATTCAATACGAGCATTAAAAGCTGGCAATCCAAATCGCATAAATAATTTAATACAATTTTTTGACAAATAAATATTCTTTTTTTTTTCTTTTATCGTTTTTTGTGTTTGTGTCTCCGTCTTGTAACAACAGTGTGTGTGTGTGTGTTTTCTTGTACAAAGATAAATCTCTAATTGTTATGCAACGATAAATTCTTCTTTTTTTGTTTTTTTTTCTTTATTAATATAAATCTATATTAAAGGGAAAAAAAAACAATGAATAAAGAATTGGTTTTGTTTTTTAGATAATGGATTTAACAGGAAATTCTAGTCAAGGTATAGGTGATGCACATTTAGCATCATTTATTGAACAAGAAAATCAAAAACAACGTTTTCAATCTGTTGTACATTCTTTAACTGAACAATGTTGGGAATTATGTGCACCAAGTATATCATCAAGACTTGATGGAAGAACTGAAACATGTTTAGCTAATTGTGTTGAACGTTTTATTGATTCAAGTAATTATATTATTAATAAACTTGGTCAAGAAGGTGCTGCTGCATCAATGAAATCAAATGAATTTAGTTCATCAACTGATTTTTCATTGGGTACACCTGATATGGGTCTTCAAACACCGGAATTTTCAACAGATTATAGTTCATCAACAACAAATCAACAAGAGAAAAAGAGTAGTTGGAAATTTTGGTAGATTGTTTTCTTCTGTTATATTGCTCTCAGTTTTTTTTTCCTGTAGTATTGTCTTTCTCTTTCTATTTGATTAAGCTTCTAGGTTTTATTTGTTGTTCTTTTTTTTTCTTACTTTTCAGATTATAAAATATATATTTGAACAAAACAAAAAAAAATGGTCGAATCAATAATTGGTATTCGTGGTAAAGATTTTGTTTTGTTAGCTCAAGATGCTAATACAACAAAATATGGTATTCTTAATATGAAATTCGATACAAATCGTTTATTTAAATTAAGTGAACATTGTGCTATGCTTGCTGGTAAGATTTCGATTGAATTGAAATATTTTTTAGTTAGAAAAAATTATTTTCAATTCAATATTGATTATAAATATTTTGAAAGTCTAAATCGAATGAGGATGATTTGAAAGTAATGAATTGTAATTATAATATTGTATTCTTTCTGATTAGATGTTTAGAATTTTCCATAAACTATAATCTAATAGACATAAATCAGATGCATTTGATGGCTAGTGATTCTTTCTGATGAATATAGGAAAATGATCAGGATTAGCACACTACTTTCGGCTTAGATGATATATGTGAGGTTTTGTCCCATCTCGTTGATATGTCCAGTGGTTTTCTAACATATTATTGCCGCATTTACGAGTTACTAGAAGAACTTCTTTAATGTACCTTTCTGCATTGATAGTACTATTTTCAAAACTCACTGATGTTATTAAACCTTCACTATATTGTCAGCTTCTTTCCTGCCGGCAGCCCACTCCAGATCATTTTTCTATATAAATCAAAATACTTTTCATCAGTAGAAAGCTATTTTTTGGTGTCTTTCTTGTTATAATGATTTACCACTCAATTGGCAAATTTGACCTATTTCCTTTTTTGAAGATCAGTCAATTTTCGCTGTTTGATTTTCTTGTATAGGAAACAACCGAGATCTTCGTGCAGTATTCTCCGTACACTTGTTCTTGAAATAGCCATTTTAACAGCTAATTGTCTTGTTGACACTCGTTTCTTCTGAGCTAGACGATATTTAACCTTTGAAGTATTAGCTTTCGTTCGAACTGTGTGCGGACGACTGAGAAGATGTGATAGATTGATAGATCCGGTGTTGTTGATCATTCGAATCCATGATTTAATTGGTGTTAATGCAACTACTTTACCTAAACCACGATAAATTTTTGCTGGGCCATCACCATTTTCATATATATTTTTTTTGCAGCTGTTTCCATGTCTTTACTTTTCATCTTTTATGAAATATATTTAATTTTTTGGTATATGCCTACAATTGAGCATGAGTATAAACCCTTTTAAGCTTCTTCTAGTCTCACGAAGGCATTCTTATAGGGATAATATGAGTTTAAATGACGGGTATTTGGTTAGGTAATTCTCTTGCTAATATAGTTTTTTTTTCTAGCTGGTGAACCAGGTGATGTTGTTCAATTTGCAGAATATGTTGGTAAAAATATTCAATTATACAAAATGATTAATGGTATTGAATTATCACCATATGCATGTGCTAATTTTACTCGTCATGAAATGGCAACATCACTTCGTTCACGAAATTCATTTTTAGCTAATCTTATTGTTGGTGGTTATTCAACAAATGAACGTGATCAACAACGTGTACAACTTTATTCAATTGATTATTTAGGTGCCATGGTTTCAGCTAATGTTGTTGCTCATGGTTTTTGTCAATTTTTTGCATTGGGTATTGGTGATCGTTTCTGGAAAGAAGATTTAACTGTTGAAGAAGCATTAGCTATGTTACAAATTATAGTTAATGAACTTGGTAAACGTATGGCTGCTTATCCACATTGTGTATTTGTACGAATAATTGATGAAAAAGGTATACATGTACTTGATAATATGTATCCAGAAAAAATTCATGTTGCAAAACCATCTGAAGGTGAATTACAAACAACTGCCGATATGATGGACATTCATACTTAGTTCACATTTTTTTTTTTCTGAATACAAAACTAAATAAAACATTAACATCAATTTTTTTTTTAAACTAGACTTCATGCTTTATTTCCTTTTTCTTTTTTTTGTTCGTTATTGCTGTTGCTGCTTATGTCATTAAGAATTTATTAAATGTCAAACGGACATAAAATGATGGAGAACATGCTTGAATAATTTTGTTTTTTTTTTTGAAATATCTAGATTTATGCTTAATCAACGAATGATAATAAGTCTGAAATTTAGAAAGTCTTATGAATTCCACAATTGCAACAAACAAAGTTACAATATCGTATCTTTTGTCAGAGAAAATTATTGTAATGCTTGTAGAAAAAAAGTTAAATAGATTTTCTTGTTGTTTATGTGTATGTTTTATGCTCTATAGTGCTTATCAAGATGGTAGAATACAAAAAAAAAGAGCAGAAAAACAAGAAGAGATATCAATAAGAAAAGAGGAAAACAAAAGGTTAATCATATCTTCATCAAAGCATGACTGTAAATAATAGACCAGAGCTGCCGATTTGAGTCTTATGCTTTAATAGTCAAATATTAATACATTGCCTTATTATTCAAGAGTGCTTTGATAAATTCATTGGATTCTAGGGACAAATGTTTGAACCGAATATCAGCTTAGTGTTGTAGGACTTGCATTGACTGATAGAAGTATTTGTTTAGATCCAAACCAATAGGATAGTAAATTTTGCGTTCATATTGTCGCAAAAATTGATTGTCAAATGTGTAAATGTCGTTGCTTGTTATTATAAGTACCACTCATTGCCTGCATTTTCCTTGTATGTCTGATCTTTTGTTGTTTTTATTATCATGATTACAGTTTTTTCGATTATACGAAATAGTACTAATATAATCAAAAAAAAAACGTTGCGGTAACTCGAGCCTTTCTTGCATAATGATGATTGTTTATTTGTTCTAATTTGCTATTATCTCATCTTTATGAAAATAAATTCAGTGAACAACTGAAACTAGAATGATACATTAATATAGAGTCATAGAATTAAATGTGTTCGAAAAAAAGCAGGAATATCAATCGGTCTGGTTTAATTTGCAAGTCATATTGTGATGTTTAGCCTAGGCTGTCGGCATTCCGAGTCAAAATAGGTTGGATTAGGTGTGGATGTGATTTATTAGAAGGCTCACATCTATCTCGTGACTTGACCTGCTCTGGCTTCGAATAGCTACAGATCAGGCCATATATGTATAGATTGTGGGTGTGATTTATTAGGAGATCAAAACTCACTAACATGTACATCCACATCCACACCCGTGTGTGAACGTATCGAGTCGTATACATTCATGGTATACGATAGTCATATATGACGACCGTCTTTTAGTGTATTGCGTAGTATACGGCCGCTTATGATTGTACCTTTTGGATCTGAGTAGCATCAATACATACAATTAGGAAAAGCAGGATGATTTTCTTCCTTCAAAATTTTTCTATGGAAATTTCCTGTTATCGATAACTAACATCTTTCATAGTTTGATGAAACAGATTGTCTATGTAAAAGCGAAATTCTATTTGCACGTTTTTTTAAAGAAAATCAGTTATTTTCGTTCAAAGAGAATCTAAATTAGGTCATATTTTAAAGAATAATATATTAAAAAGACAGAAGATAAGATAAAAGTCAAAAGTATGATTGGATTATCGAATGATGTTTACAACAATTTCATCGAATATCATAGGCAATACATGCTCAATTATTTAATTGAAACAGTAAAGTTTAAATTTGGATTCATTTTGTTCCTCACTTATATCATACAACTATTAAAATGAATATTAATTTAAAAACTATTGATATAGATAGTTTTTGGGCGATGTAAAAAATTTTTTTTTAGTAATCAGAAAAGTTCTGTATGAATTTATTAAGAGAAATAGTGACGAAGGTAAAATTGTTTACTATGGATAATGAGTGTATTGAAAGTTTCTGCTGAGAATATATTTTTCTGAAAAAAAACTGATGAATGAACGGTTTTTCTATATCTTTGGGAGACTTTCTCCCTATCGTAACCAAAGCTTTTTGGTAGCGCACATGATACTGAATGATCGATTCACAGGTATTTGTCCGCCTATGAATCAAATATGTCGATATGTTATCCATAAATCATTTATTACAGCCTTAGAAAATTTTGTATTAGCATCATAATCTGATATGTGTATCAAAGCGGCCTCTAGCGAAAATTATACTTATTTATTTTTATGTAGAACATTTTTAAAAACTTCATATAATTTCTATTTCTTCATAAATTTTTATTTATTTTCTATAATCTAATAATTATCAATAACCAATAATAAACTAATCAAAACAGCTGATCAACGCGGGTCTTTGTTCAAAAATTTATGTATGTATAATTTCATCAATTGTTCTCTTTTTTGTTCAAATAATAATAATTGTTTGCGTAACGATGGCAATAGAAGAAAAATGGTGGCCATGGAAGCCATCACTATTTACACAATATCGCAGTAAGTCAAATTGAAAATTTTCTTTTTAATTATTTTGGTAAAACAAAAAATTTTAGTCCGTATTACAAATGAATTACGTCTTGCTCAACGTCATGAACATTGTAAAGAATTACGTCGTCAAATAGATCTTGTTGAACAAGATATTATTGAAATATTTAAACAAATGACACCTATTAATTTTACACAAATAGATCAAGTTCGTTTTATTTTCTTCTAACAATTTATTAGAATAATTTTTTTTTTGTTTCTTAGAAATTAAATTCATGTATTGCCTTATGTCAAACTGAACAAAAACATATATTTAAAGAATATTATCGTATAAAAAAACAATTAATTCATCTTACACCAAAAATTCTTATTGGTAATGCTTATTTACATGCTCGTTCTAATGAACTTTCAATAAAAACACAACTTATAAATAATGGAAAAAAACGAAAACGTTTAAAATTAACTATTGAACAACAATGGAGAAAAGGTATTGGTGATGCATATCGAAAATTACAAATTCAACGTGATAAAGAAGATCTATTTAAATATAATCAAACTGTAAATATTTCAATACCAAACGAACCATTACCTATCATTCATGATGAACAACCGATTATTATTGATGAAATCAAAGAACATGAATTTATACCACCTTGTATGTAATCTACATAAAAATATATTTATCTTATTATTTTATATATGTTTTTCAGTACCACCGACCTTAATTGATGAAATAATCATTCCATTTCAAACACCACCACCACCACCACCGAATTCGTAAATTAATTTAATAGAAATTTCAATAAAAACTTTTTTGACTATTGTTTAGATGTCGATTAACACCATCGGATCCATTTCAATTAGCTGTTGATGATACGATTGTAAAGCCACATCGTCTTGTTAATAAAACATTAGGAAATATGAGCCATATGTCATTTGTATGTTATACACTTTTTATTTTTATATCTTTATTTTATTTTTTTGTTAAAGCATATTGATCCTGATCAATGTTCATCACCGAAACCAGAAGATAAAAAAAAGAAAACTAAATTAAAAAAATTAATATTACCACCACCATTACCTCCGCCACCTTTATTTAGTTCGACAGCTATTTTTGATACACATGCTTTTTTTACACAAACAAATACGAAAACAAAAAAGCAAAAGAAAAAAATTGATATTGCACGTCAACCTATTATAATGACAATTAATGATACACAAAAGAAAAAAATTCGAACAAAAAAATCTTCTCCTTATGATTTTCAAGATGATAATACTAACATATCATCACGGTCGAAAGGTGAGAATATTCTTGAAGAATGATTTTCCAGAATTTTTCTCCTATCTTTTTTTATATGAGTTTCTTATGCGTTCCTAGATTCTAAGAACAAGAACCCACGCAGACATGCATTTTTAATTAATGCAGTGAGGCTATGTGGGATCAAAAAATAGCACATACAATTCTAATATGAATAATTGAGTTTGTAAGAAAGCTAACCATATGCTCGCTTATGACATTCTCAAAATAGAATGCTCGAGTTCTCGCTCGTGAATTTTTCATTATACAGGGACAAGAACATATTCCAAAAAAATGTGTTTATACGTCTTAGCCTATATTTTTTATGTGCGACAATTACGTTTGTTTTTCAATATCTGAAAAAAATTTATTAAGCAAATAATTAATTATGTTAAGTTACAAACTGTATTATTCAGGATATGACAGAGAGAAGAATTTGATGCATTTGTATTAATATTCATGTCAGATACAAGAATATTCCGCTTTTAGTTAAGAAAGATTTGTTTTGATAAGAGAGCGAAAACGACTATTCCTGATTGATAAAATTGAAATTTTGAATGAATAATTTGTGAATTTAGACATTTCAATTTTCGAATGCTTCTTCATATTGAAGTTTATGTCGAGAAAAATACAAGTTATTTTTCTTTTAAATAAAGTCAATGTTCAGTTTTATCAAGGAAAACTAATCTTCGAAGAATCGCTGTTTCTTTTTATTATATTTCATGAAGTGAAAAATTCGAATTTTGAGCATTAGTATATATATATGTGTGTGTTTTATTTTCAGGTGCAAAATTATTAACCGATGATATAATAACAGCTCGTTTTGCTAAAAATAGTCATTATCAAAGTCATCAAACATCGATGGCAAGTACAAAATCATCAAAATCTCAACATAAATCAAATGAACGAGAACATAAACAAAAAAAAAAGAAGAATATATTAGGTATTGGTACATCTAGTCCATCAATATCATCAACAAATTTAACATTATCACCCGGTCGATTATCAACAGATGATAAAGATGATGATTATGAAATAAAATCATCATTATCAAGACGTCATAATCGAACAAAATCAACAAATAAAAGTAAACGAACACGTGTAAAATAAATTTTGTATTTTGATGAATTATAATTTATGTATAATGAATATTTCTATAAAAAAAATAAATAAATAAAAGTAGATTGCCTATCGAAAGATATGTAGTATGACACGATAAACTTGTCAAATGAGTTAATTCATTTTATTGAATATTACAATAAACATATTTCATTAATTTATTTGTCTATTTACTTAATAAAATAATTTTTCAATTCTTAAAATTCTTTTTCTTAGTTTATCATTAAGAGAGCGTCCATGAGAGCATCAAGTATACGAGGCACTCGATAAAATTTTTTTTTCGATTTTTTTTGCTCATTCAAAACGTCAATGTCTAAAACTACTAACCCTAAAATTTTAGGTTCTAATACCCTTCCTATGAAAAGTTAGCCAAGACCAACTTTTGGCACTATCGGGCCTTTTTGTAGAAAAATAAGAAAAAATATTGTATAAAAGATGTGCTAGCTTGCGTTTCAGCAAATCATTGAAATTTTTTGTGGTATACATAGGAAGATAGAGAATTGAAAACTAAATAAAATGAGCTAGATTGATATAATATAATTGCTAACAATTGAAGTTTTATAGAGCGAATATGAGTCAAGGGGTGATGCTTTTGATCAGTTCAAATAAACAGTATAACTCGTGCTGTGTTTCAGGATTAAGAGATCCCAGGCTAAATTTTATATATGTTGTGCAGCTTTTTATTCTCTACAAAATGGTAAAAAAATATTTGAAAAAAAAGTACCCGCTCGATGCGAAAAAGGGTTTATACTGCCTAATTTTTTATGGTTTTTCAATAAAAAAAGAATATTTTTAGAGGTTTTTTTTTGTCATAGAATAATGCCAAAGCAAAACAAATGTGATATTCGAAATCAGCGTGAAAAACTGCATCCAACCATATACGTTTCGCCCAAAAACTGTTCCTAGCCAAAATGGACCTGAGGGGGAACAGGGAGAAAATTTTCTTTTAAATATAGCTGTGGGGGACCAGAGGCCAGTTTTGGCCGGGAAAAATTTTTGGGCGAAATGTATATGATTGGATGCAGTTTTTCACGCTGATTTCGAATATCACATTTGTTTTGCTTTGGCATTATTCTACGACAAAAAAACCTCTAAAAATATTCTTTTTTTATTGAAAAACCATAAAAAATTAGGCAGTATAAACCCTTTTTCGCATCGAGCGGGTACTTTTTTTTCAAATATTTTGTTTACCATTTTGTAGAGAATAAAAAGCTGCACAACGTATATAAAATATAGCCTGGGATCTCTTAATCCTGAAACACAGCACGAATTATACTGTTTATTTGAACTGATCAAAAGGATCACCTCTTGACTCATATTCGCTCTATAAAACTTCAATTGTTAGCAATTATATTATATCAATCTAGCTCATTTTATTCAGTTTTCAATTCTCTATCTTCCTATGTATACCACAAAAAATTTCAATGATTTGCTGAAACGCAAGCTAGCACATCTTTTATACAATATTTTTTCTTATTTTTCTACAAAAAGGCCCGATAGTGCCAAAAGTTGGTCTTGGCTAACTTTTCATAGGAAGGGTATTAGAACCTAAAATTTTAGGGTTAGTAGTTTTAGACATTGACGTTTTGAATGAGCAAAAAAAATCGAAAAAAAAATTTTATCGAGTGCCTCGTATATTAGAGCGATGCTCGATCAGCTCATGGAAGCTCTCTTAATGTTTAGACTATTCTTGCAATACAAAATAGAAAATCAGATTAAATAATAAACAAAATAGTTTTCTTTTCTATTTCCTAACAATTTTGATTCAACGATGACAAGTTTTTCCATTCACATCACCTTTTGAATATCGGACATGTTTGAAACTTTTCTCTGGAAAAACATGATAATCGAGCTGTATTGGGAAAACATTAAAATATGTCAGATATTCAAAAAAGGTGATGTGAGAAATTTATCATTGTTAAATTGATTATTAGAAAATGAAAAAGATTATATTGAAAACTGAAAAAATTATGATGATCATCATTTATTCTCTTCTACATGCAATATAAATCATATTTAGTTAATATATTTGACATATCAATAAAGAGTACAAATTTACTGATGATGTTATCAAGGCATATTGTCCTTCAAGTTTTTTTCCTCTTGAATTCTTGTTTTAAAATCAGGCTTTTTTTACTTGACTAAATGAGAAAAGTCATGGAAAGTTTCTGAAATAATGAGAGTTTAATGAATCGTTTTAAATGGTAGTTTTTCATTATTTTACTTAATGACTTTAGCATATATCATGTAAGTATTTGTATTCTTTTTATTTAAATTACTTGAGAAATTTTAATTGATTCTTTTATTTGACAACAGTTTTGCTGAAATGATCGTGATATATTATAATAAAATAATAAAACTGAAGACTATTAAAATTAATAAATAGTAACAGAATAGCTAATGATAAAGTCATGGTTATGTTGTACGTCTACATATCAAATTACTTGTTTACAAAGAAGAATTCTTTATAAAATCCAGGAGAAAGACAAATGTCACGGCTGATGTTTTTTTTTGTATCAATAAATAATGAAGATATTTTGGATTTATTTTGTGTAAAAAAAAAAAGTTTTTTCACTCTAGTTTTCATTGCTTATAAGTCTACTAAATTCTTAAATAATTTTAATCTAGAATGGGAAAAAAAAACGTCGTCAAATTAAATATTTGTCTTTTAAATATTAATCAAAATCATGAAGAGTTTTGAGACAGATAACTAACAGTAAATATTAAATGTTAAATGTCATATCCTATTTATTTTAAATAAAACGCAATAGATTTTGAGGGGGAGACTTATCACTCCCCTCTCTCCTCTAAGATGTTGATTTTTTTTGATCAGTTTGTAGAGCAAATGAAACTGCATATACTCTGAAATTTTTACAATGATTGAATGAGTATTCCCAGAGAAACATCGATTTTTCTGTTAAATTACATTTTTTTTAAAAATCTTGCCTGTGATATCAGATCTATAGTACATTATAAAAACAATCTGTTTTGCTCAAAAGATGCGTCATCAAATTTTGGTTACTCTATCCAACCACATAAAAATTAAATTAAAATCTTTTATTCGAAAATTGTTTTACTCTCTAAGGACATGTAATTCTGTCAAAACAAAGCTGTTCTTTGAAAAAATTTCAGAGTATATGTAGTTTCATTTGTTCTACAAACAAGTCAAAAAAAAAATCAACATCTTAAGAAGGGAGTAAGTCTCCATTATATCAAAAAAATTAATTCATTTATATTTATACGTATAATCAGTTTTATTTTATTAATTATTAATTTTCTTTTGAGTTAATGAAATATTTAACATAAATAGTCTTTTCATTTTTTATCTAATATCATAAATAGACAACAATAAAGTTGTTTTTTTGTTTATTTTAAAACAAAAAAAAAACAAAAAACAACATCTAAACATTTTCTAGACAAGTATCATTTATTACCAACACATCCATTTTGGTGCGCGATTTTGTGCTTTAGACGCATAGAGAAAACAATCTAAATGAAAAATTTTATATTCGTTTTCTTGAAAAACCTTTTTTCTTTTATTAAACTCACTTCGTTTATTTCGCATTGTATCTATCGTACTTTGTTCAGCAAATAAAGGAGCATTTAATAAATTCTAAAAAAATATTCTCATTAACTTTTGTTTCTTTATTTCAACAAGTTAATTAACATACGGCACGAGCAATGTGATGGTCAATTTCACCTAACTGCATGTCATCATATGTAACCGGTTTACTTTCATATAATTTGATATACATAAGAATAACTATAATAATGACAATGTTCACAATGGATTGACGCATGATCTAGTTTGGCAATATATTCTCGTTGCTTGTTTTGTAGAATTGTTATGTAGTAAACGATATATATATATATACCCTTTTTATCTAATTTTTTAATCAATAAAGAGAAAGAAAAAGTGAGAGAAAAAACTAAAACCTTCAAGTCACGTTTTTTGATACTTGAATGAGAAATAATTTACATAAAATAATTTCTTAATGCTTTACACTATATAAGCATCCCACTCAGCCTCGTTTTCTTTGAAATTCTTTTTCTTTATCATGAATTTTATTATTAACGGCAACACTCAAAAAATCTATTGATACATTTAGTGATATCAATAAATGAGATTCAATAACGCGAAAAGTTTCACCTATGAGTTGAATTGTATGGTCAGAAGGTTAAAATATATGATTTTTCAGTGAAGAAATGTAACAATATTGTGTATCTGTAATCAGAACCCCAATTATGGATATATAATAACCATAATCGGAACTCAATTTTTAGAGCTCTCATATGGACATGACATGAACACTGAATTACATTTGTGATGCGAATTTGTTATTCTATCATGATTTTAGTAAATTTTTTCAGGTTCAAAAACAGTTAGGTTGACATGTAAAGTTATTCTCTCAAGCTCATGTATCTTGAGGATATTTCTCAATTTTCGAGAAGCTTGTCAAGTATGTCTGATAAAGGATGACTATAGCTCTCAATGTCATACATACATCAAAATGGAAAGAAATTCTCATGCTGAATACACTTATCAAGAGGATTTTCTTAGCAACTGGATAGTTTCCAACAATATTGTATTCAACAAAATTTGATTCACTGAATCGATTACATATTCCATAGGATATAGTCTAGAGTTACTTGACTTACAAAATAAAGTAATCTTTCTTTGAATATTTCTACATACGCAATTCGATTTGTACATCTTAAATGGTTTAGTACTATAATCGTCCAAATCTGAAATGTCAAAGAAGAAATATTGAGCATAATGTAGACCGTAAATGAATGTTATTATGTTGTCTGTAAGTGGTTACATGTCTACAGATAGGATTGTAGTGAAATACGATTATCGTATGGAATCGTATGAAAAGCTTTAATGTTCTGTTTATCGTCGACAATGACTATGTCAAACGATCAGGAAATGAGAAAGTTTATTGGAAAGAATTAAGTATGTGTGACAGCAGAAGAATCGAATAATTTATCAAAGATTCGTTGTAAGAATGCAATTAATATATTAATTTATACCGAAAAACAAATAAACATACGACATAACCAAAAATAAATTCTCAGTATTGTTATTCATTGAATTTAGTCAAACAGGATATTATAATAGTTATGTATTCTGTAAATAGATGAGACTATTTATTTTCTTATTATTTCCGTTATTTTTGTAATCCATAAATCTTTATTTAGATAAAATTTGCATGCATTATTTGCTTCTATTTGTTTTTTACAAGACTAAAGCAAAGCGTCTTTTTGCATGAAACATTAGTGTGATACCAGAAACAATTTAGCTTAATCATCATCATTTTCACTATATGGATCGTGAAAAATATCTCTAATATGATAGATGTGACAAAAGAAGATTCTTATATATTTCATCATATTTTAAATTTGAATTTCATTGAGATTGCAATATAAAAAAAAACAAACAATCATATATATATATATTCTTTTTATTTAGTTCGTGTATAATAACTATAATTAATTGCTGCATGTTTTTTAACTTGATTAATAATTCGATCAATATTCATATAATCTATTTTATTTACTTTTGTTTGTTTCGGAAGATCATATGTTCGTATATGTGGCATTTCATTGGTACTAAGACAATTAAAAAAAAATCAAATAAATATTTATATTGAATTTAATTACCGTTGACGATAAGTTTTGAATGTTAATAGTTGATCGCTTGTATTTTTTGGAAGTGAAATCGGTGGAAAAAGTGCACGACGTAATGTATTAAGATCAACACAAACACCATTTGGTTGTAATCGTTGTAATTTTTCATAGATTTGACGACATTCAAGTTCATCATTAGGTGATAATGTCGTTTCAGATCGACGTATATCAATTCGAATAGGTGTTACACAATCTGGATGTCGTGTTGATTTTTTTAATTTATGTCGTGGATGTTGTATATATGATGGATTCATTGAAACTGTATTAGGTCGTGTTGTCATTTATAAGTGGTAAAGAAATAATGTGAATCAAAGTGATGTATATGTCTTATACTGTGTTATTGAAATTGAATGTTGCATAAGGTATTTTTTTTTCTTTCTCAGTTTTTTTTTCTCGATGGCAACATATACATCTCAACAATCTTGATGAGCTCTAATGCGCTGAAAGAAAAATAATACATTATGCGCCGATGCAGTGTAAAAAGTAACAATCCTTGATTTGCGCATTGGTAGAAGAACATGATTGAAAAAAAAGGTCATTTATTGATTATGTTCATCATTGTGATGTTTATTCAAATATCGACAAGAGTGCTGTGTGTTTTTTTAATAATTTTAATTTGTTCTTAAGCTGATGTAGTACTAGATGTTACATTCTTTTTCCACTCGAATTGTTTGCATACGTAATTTCATACAATCTGTAGTTATACGTAATATTTCAATTACAAAATATGTTCTTTGGCTGATTTATATCTAAAAATATTCTTTTTTACATATTCAAACAATGTTCTTGTAATAATAATTAGGCGAGAGAAAAAAACTCAGAGACGCTTTTACAATTTATAATTTGCCAAAAGCATCAAGTCTCGGTAGACTCAATTTTTCTTCGAAACTTTTTTCTTATATTCATCATATGATTAGAGAAAAATATTATTTTATGTAGGATAAAATCGATTGCTTTTTAATATGATAACAAATCCCTATAAGTACGAATTTATATTCAATGTCAACAGAAATCTCTGTATCAAATAGGATACTCAATACTTAAAAGAAAATTCGTTCTGCAAGAAACCACAAATCTGATCATTGGAAGATCATAATGAAAGGATATATTTTTCACTATGAACTCAAATTCTCGATGGTAAAAATCTCTGAATAGAAATGTAGGAGGGAAAAAAATCGATTCTCTTATTAACAATGAAATAATATTTTTCAAAAATTATGCGTAATTTTTTTTTCCTAACTATATAACAAGTAAATCAAAAAACTAATTTTGGGTACAGATTGAGGCTATGGAAACACATAATGTTTTTTTTTGTGTATTTCACTTTTTAAAAGCTTTCCTAATTTTTTTTTTCAACGTAATTTTATTATAAAAACATTGTTCGAATATTATTAGATGTATTACTCAACGTGTTCTATTCAATTATGACAAACAAACAAAAAAACGCTCAAAAATCATATTGTTGCCATCTAATTATTAATCACAATTATTCATTAAATTTAGAATATAACATAAAAATCAAGATAGTTCAATAGTTTATTCTTTCGAATTAAATTTCTTCTGAATACATAATTCTCATCGTTTACATTCAAATATCTTATAAATTCAAACAATAATCAATTTGAATAATACATTAATTTTTGTTTTTAATATTAGATATAAAACACAAGATTAATTCTTTTTAAAAATCAAATCTAATGTATTCTTTTTGTAAATAAAGTAATTATAGAAAAAAACAAAAGCACCTATGGTTTAACAACAAAATTTGGTATATTAACTGTACTTCTATATTTTGGTTGTTGAATGAATATATCCGATAGATCTGTACGTAAATCAATTATTAATTGTTTTAATTCTCGATGTTCGTATTCTACACGAGCTAAACGACCTTTTAATTCTGCCATATCAATATGTTCAATAAATGTTGATGATTCATTTGTTTGAAGTACTTGTTCAGCACGTAAACGTTGAGCTTGTTCATCAAGAAGACGATTGTAACGACTAAATAGATTTAGATTAATTACAAAAAAAACAATGAAATTAATCTAATAAAAGATATTCTAACATTTTTTGAGCAGCTAATTTTTCTTCACAAATTGCATCACGTTCACGTATTACTTGATTAATTGATTCAAGGCGAATTTTTTCACTTTGAAGTTGAGCTTCTTGTAAAGCTTCCTATGTAGATAAAAATAAACAATGTAAAAAAATAAAAAAAAAACTTATTTTCATTTTTGTTATTACTTGAAGTGTTCGCTGAGCTATTGTTTTTTCAAGTTGACATTCTTCGCCATGACGTTGATTCATATGTTTTTCTATTTCGTCAACCTTATCCTTTTCAAAGAAAAAAAAAAAAACCAAAAATCCATTAGATTTTCTATCTTAACATAAAGAAGTTATGTAACTTCGATAGTGTATAAAGTAAAGCAAAAAAAAAAAAAAGAATATTAGTGAAGCTTAAATAATAAAACTTTCAGAATGATCTTCTTTCAATTTGAGAAAAGAAATTCTGAAATTTTATTCAGATATGAGAAATAAATTTGTGTGCTTTGTCGTTATTGTAAATAATAAAAGCTTTAGATCAACAGTTATTTCATGTCGATTGTTTTGTTTCGCGAGAAATTATTTCGAGAACATGGAAAATTATTGTCGAATGAAGAGGATCGGCAGAAAGTATTAATTTAGCCGAAGTAAAAAAGAAATCGAATTGTCAAAGACAAATTTAATTATCAAATTGAAAATTTTGTTTACATCTAAGAAAAAGAAATATTGATCAATCGATAATAAAACAAAAAAAGCGTCAGTACTTCTTATAAGAAAAATCAATAGAATTGAAAATATATTGTACTCATCAAAAATCTATTTTTGTCTTCGAGTTTTTGTTTACTTATAACATGTATGAATTTTTTGTAATTCATATAAACAATGATCAAATAGAGAAACAGACGAGAAATCATAATATGGTTTCTTAACAAAACCTTGAGCTTTTTCGTTTTTAGTATTTTTAGCTTGAATAAAGGTTGTTTGAACATTTTCTTCTGAATGTTCTTTTTTTTTTTGTTCGGCTAAATTAATATCATTCAGTACGACGTAATAAGCATGAACTCTACAGAAGGAGGTGCAGATTTGATCGCCGACCGGATACAGACTCGTTTTCTCGCATCATTAAACTGATATTCTATTCCTATTAATTGAAAATAGTCTGATATTTTTTTTCCTGTTTTGTATTTGACATAACCTATCAAGTAATGCTAAATCTAATAGTTACGATATAATACTTATTCATTTGCAAGTAAAATATATGACTTCTTTGATTTACGTTACCTATTATAATGCAAATACAGTCAAAAACTATTGAAATGGAATTTTTTTTTTCTTTTGTTTTCGATTTCTACTTTGGTTGAACAAGCGTCAGAGTTACCTTTATATAATCCATGAACAACACTGATATAGCATTTATTTTAGAGCAAAGAAGAAGATATAATAATCAAAGCATTTAGATAGCCAAATACTTACCTTATGTTCATGAACATAAGCCTGTATGAAATTTATTATGTATCTTTTTATTCGAAATAATTTAATTTGAACAAATAAAAATAATGAAATAAGAACAAAAGAAGAAAAAAAAAAAGAGCTCACCTACTTGAATAAGTTGTGTATAATCATTATTAAGTGTTGAACGAAGATGTTCAAGATATTGTGTTGCTTGAATTTTTTCAGCAGATGATGATGAATAATCACGTCGTTGATTCATAGCTAATTGTACTTCACGTTCACTTTTAGCTAATTGTTTTTCAAAATGACGTTGAGCACGATCAATTGTTTGTCGATGTAAAGCACTAACTGTTCCTAATAATAATAGAGATGAATATAAAAGATAGAACATAAATTTTTATTCTTTCATACGATTAACTTTATCTCGACTATCATGACATGATTGTGAACGAAGACAAGATGATACATTTTGTATTGATGATTGTGTTCGGTCAGTCATTTTCAATTTTCAAATGGAATTTATCAGTCTTCGCACTTGAAGTAATCTTTGTTAATATTTATAAAGAACAAATGTATTCAATAACCTTGATTACCAGCCATTTTTATTCGTGTTGTGATGGTGCTTTCATCAAACAAACTATTCGATTTCATTCATGACTTACAATGACATCTTTTGAATAATAATTCAATATGGTATAATGCTTACACCAATATGATTATCAGTAAAAGTGAATGAAATAAATGTTGTGAATAATGGTGACTTATTAGGAGGCGATTCAATATTAGATACAAAACATTTGAAACTATCTTCGCTGTAGATATAATTCTATTTGAAGAGAATAAATACTTATTTGAAGGATGATGAAGATTATACAAGTTCAGTAACACAAGAAAAAAAGACGTTATGAATAAAACATGAAGCACCTAATAATCGAACTGATCAAAAGAATTTAAATGGGAAAAATCTGTTGAAGTTGGTATTATTTTATTTATAAATGTCGTCTCTCAATACTATCTTTTTTTTTCTTTAGCTTATGTTATCTCAATATCTTAAAAGAATTATATGATATTGTAAAAAATGATTGTACAACAGTAAAAAACTATTAATCAATCATCAAATATGTAAGAAAAATTTTTTTGAATGTACAAAATTTTACGATATAATCTAGGCGATGGAAATAGATAAAATATTTGAGAATATTAATTTTATTATAAACTAAAGAGATAATACGAACACTGTAAATGAATTATAATTCGATAAGAAACAGTTATGAAGAGGTCGAAAAAAGTTTCCTTTTGTTAAGAGATATTTACTATTTCGAACAAATTATAAATCTACACATTTGCAATCACAGATACAAAGGATCATTTCAAGCACATATACAAATACTCGAAAGTTTCCTCATATTATTTTTCTATTAAATTAAAAGTTCGTATATCAATTTACATTTATATCTCAATTGTTTTGTTTAATTAAATCTTGTTTAATGGTATCACATCCACCTCTTTCATGACCCAAAATTTTTATTGCCATTGTGTAGTCTGAAGTAGAATTTATCTACTGAGTACATTCCTTCTACTGATTTTTGGTAGCTCTATTAAAAAAGCATGCATTTTTTTAGGATACCTTTAATATTTTTTAGCATTTTTTATTCGAAGGACAAAAAATATCTATACTAAATAGTGTTTCATACTTCTTAAAAAAAAAAACTTTCAACTCGATCGAATATAGCATCTCAGAGAAACGAGGGATGTGCATTTTTGGACATTGTAATCTCAGTATCTCATGGAAGATAGCATTCGAGAACCTTGAGTTCATGACAATTTTTATTCTACTCGTCAAGATCTATTCGTTCTGAAAATTGCAAATTTTTCTGATGAGCAGTTCTCCGGAAACTTCGAAAAGAGAGAGTATCCTCAAACCCTATTAATTGAAATTAACAAAAAGAAAAACCTCATAAGTGTTTAAATTTTCCTTTCAAATCATCAGAAACATAGTCAAATCGCTCGCTAAGAAATGTGCTTAACTACTAAATAGAGATGTCTGTCGTGATGGTATTCGAAAAATGTTTCGAATTAGTCTGCTGTGACTATACTGAACTAGAACTGTTATTACTAATCCATGAGATTCATCAAGTTTCAAAGCCTTGCATTTGTATACACTGAAATTCCCTGCAAATTCATACAGTTTTGCACTGTTCTTCAAAAAAAAAGCTGCTACTACCGCAGTGGCGGATTGAGGTTTTTTGGTAAATGGAAATGATTATAGTTACAAAACGTATCTTCAAGTCAAATAAGAGTTCATATCGACTCAATTTTGGACATCTTTTCTGCTGAGAAAAATTGAAAAGTAGTTCGAAAGGAAGGATCGATCATCCCCCCAGTGCTTCCGTCTAAATTCACCATCGTGTTGCTATTATGATGAAGAATGCTCTTCTGCCAAACATTATTTAAATTTTCTGTGCTAGCTGTGACATTTAGGAAAATTTCATAACTATTGAATTATGTTCTTAAAAAAACGAATGACCATTTTTTTTCTTTATTGATATCTACAACGAAGTAATTGCAGTTTTCATTTATTTTATTTTCAAATAGTAATTGTTTTGTGGCATCATCGATTACTTCTAATCTACCTTCTCTAATGATTGTATCGCCATTTGGTTTAATACCATCTTCAATAGGTATTGTCATATGATGGAGTTTTTCTAACTTTTTCATTTGAATTTTATTTAGAAAGATGCTAAAAATTTTAAAACAAATGTAATGTTAAAGTATTAATAGATATTCTTACAAATATGTCTAAAGTAACATATAAAATAACATGAGAAGAAGTACAAAAACTTTTACTTAATAATATTGAATTACAAAGTAAACAATTGATAATTGAATTTATTTATTTTCTAATAAATATGGATAAAGATGATGCATTAATACTGAACTTGTCATTACAACATTGCGTCATTCCTCACATTACTAAGAAAGTTGGCGGCGAACTCATCACTAGTACTTATTTTATTGCTTAACATAATTCGTATTATGTACTAATTCATACTCATCTTATAAGATCTTGTTTTTTTTATCGAAATATGAAATATGTTGTTTGTGTACTTTACTTTTTCAGAGTAAAATAAAGATAAAGTGTCATCCCTTATACCATCAAGAATAATAAATTCAATCTATGGATTTAGAAATTTGGGATACCAAATCTTTTTCGTAGATATTCAAATATAAGTGCCGCTATGTGTGTGTGGAGAGAATCGAAATCCAAATCTTTTCGAGAGCTCAGAACTCACGGAATCCATTCACTGCTGCCTTGTGTATATCACGAGGAAATAGTTTTGTCGTTTTCTTTTTAACTCACGATCTGTTTCGAACAAAAAAAACAAAAATCTCCAGTCGAAAGTTCAGTATAGTTAGTTATTACCTGGTTGAATATCAAAAAATGTCTTGTTTTTTTTTTGTTTTAGGTTCAACACCATTAGATTTAAAACAAAATTAAATTCTTTATCAAAATAGGAAGATGTGGAAACAAAAACAAATTGAAAATGATGATGGTTATTTTGTATTTTCATTAGGATCAGATTGTATTCATTTTGAATCAACAAAGAAGAAAAAGAAAAAAAGACAAATATATAGTATATTTTTGTTTTCTTATATAATGTTATTGTTTGTATACATAGGATTTTTTTTTGTATTGTCTAATGAGTAAAAAAACAAATAATGAGTATAATTCTATGGTTTGATATTTGAAAGATTTTTAAAAATTTTTCTTATGATTTCTACAGGGTCAAAGAGTTTCCTACACTTGAATATAGAGAATAATGCTCATCGTGTATTAATAACAAATGAGATTGATCTGCTGCTACTCGTATATAGATGTATGATTATCTGATATTCAGATTTCTTTCTTTCATCTTTTGTTATTTGAAATGAGAAAAGTGACTATAATCTAAATTATAAGCTCTCTTTTGTAAAATGATATGTTGGCTTTTTTTCTTTAAGTATGACACATCTGTTCGTTATAAAGTTTTATTATAATAATAACTATTTTCTATGACATATAAGATTTTATTTCGAATGTTTTACTTCAAAATTTTAAAATTTGAAATATTTTAAAAGTTTTCGTCATTTGCTAAGAAATAATATCATTAGTACTGATATGTAGTTTCATAATTACTAGTAAAATCTTTTGTCCTGTGTAAGATTTTTGTTAAAATTTTGGATTATAAGTGTAATTTTAACTTATAAAACAAATCTGCTAGTGAAGTTAGGTAGAGCAAATTGAAAAATGGTTTTTTATCAACGTAACGTTGTTAGAATAAAATAGAAGTTTCATATTTCAGTGTTATTAATACAGATGTATTCTTCTCGATAGTTTGTTTCAAGATTTTTACTTAAAAATTGGTAAAATATTTTTCATATCTTCATTTTCATTATGCTAGGACAATAAGTTAATGTTCTTTGTATTCAAGAATAAAAAAAAACAATTATCATCACAAAAAAATGTTAAAATTGAAAAGTGTGTGTGTGTGTGTCATAATTTAAAAATAGATAAAATATCATTTTACAAAAGAGGCTTATAATTATATTATAGTCATTTTTCAGTGTTCTTCATTTTCTTACTTCAAATAACAAAGGAACCGGGGTATCAGATAATCATATATATATATATATATATACGAGTAGTAAATCAATATCATTCGTTGTTAATATAAAGTAAGTATTATTCTATGTATTGAAGTGGGAGAGAGTATAATTATATTATTCTCATAAATAATTTATCTCTTACATATCAAAAACTCACAACTACTATCGGAATTTTAAAAGAAGGCACCTGGAAAAAAAACTTATAACTTTCGAACGAAAAGTCATAGCGACCTGGGGTTTTCAGCAATCGATAGAAGATTATAGGGGGGCACATTTTTATATAAAAATCAAGGTTTCAATAATCGGTGATTGTGGAATCATTGAAAGAGTAGGCTCGTTATTTGGTGAAATCTCAGCAGAACAAGCTGAAACATTCAGCATATATAGCCTCACTGTATCCAAATCTTCGCTGAAAATATCATTGATAAATCTTGTAATGACAAGGAATGGTGAGTCAGTCATCATCTGGCCTTACATAAGACTCTCATTCACTCAAAATATTAGGAAATGGCCTCAAATTTTGGCTGAATAAATATCAAGTCTGTAGACTTCATATCTATGCAATTATATCATAGTTTGATTAAATGAACGAGAAGAGACGATGAAAATATTACTAAATTCTGCATTTCTCTTAAGAAAGTTGGAAAGATTTGTTTTAAAATACTTACTGTATGAAAATCATTTCTTCGTCGAATTTTGGCTATTTCCGTACATATTTACGATCAAAGTGCGATGCTTTTGCATAGATATGAAGTCTAGATTATAATATTTATTCAGCCAAAAGTTGGGGCCATTTCCTAATATCTTGAGTGAATGAAAGTCTTATGTAAGGCCAGATGATGATTGGCTCACCATTCCTCGTCATTACAAGATTTATCGATGATATTTTCAGCGAAGATTAGGGTACAGTGGACCTATATAGGCTGAAAGTTTCAACTTGTTCTGCTGAGATTTCACCAAATAACGAGCCTACTCTTTCAATGATTCCACAATCATCGATTATTTAAACCTTGATTTTTATATAAAAATGTGCCCCCCTATAATCTTCTATCGATTGCTGAAAACCGCAGGTCACTATGACTTTTCGTTCGAAAGTTATAAGCTTTTTTTCCAGGTACCTTCTTTTAAAATTCCGATAGTAGAACTATTGTTTTATTTTTCTCCAAATGAAATTAATAATTCTTGTACAGGGTTCCCGATTGTTTTTGGGAGTGGGGGGCGGGGGGAGCTAAAAATTTGGCAGAAAGTCTATAATTTTTTTCGCAGAAAGTCGATATTTTTTTTGTAAAAAAAAGTCTTCTTTCTGCAAGAGGTTTGGCAGAAATAACATTGACTTTCTGCTGAACTGCACTTTAAAATTGTCGCAGAAAGTCTGAAATTTTGGGGGGAAGCCCCTCCCCCCTAATCGGGAACCCTGTTCTTGTACAAACAGAAATCTCTTTTTTTTTATAATTCGATACTTGAATAATTTTCAAATGACTATTCCTCACACATGAGATATTATAACTACTACCTAGGTCTCGAAATCGGGCCACTTTTTATGGCCTGAAAGAACCTTCGTTTACAGAGATTTTTTTTCTCAATAGACAGTTATTCCATATTTTTCGGCTTTTATAAAAAGTTATGATTAAGGAAGGTAGCGTGGAGAAACTTCCTCCTATCCCTCTTCAGGAGTAAGACAAATCTTAGAAAAAGTTATGTGAAAAAAAGAATAAAATCGTCGGGCCGGGCAGTCCATTTCGAGGCCTGCTGCTACTCTTTTATAAGTTGAATGTACTCTATTAGCTTTTGACTAACTTCACAATGCAAATAGTCCGAGATCTGCGGTTTATGTAAAAATTAATGGATGAGTATCAGGTACTTACGTCTTCAAATTTGATTGAATTTGTAATGAAATATTCTTATTCTTGAGGTTTAACTTAGGAAGACAATTGATTCATATGTTATAGATAGACAATACCCTTAAACAAGATAAAATGTTAAAGTTATCCTATTTTAAAGAGAAATTACAAATTTTTGTTATTATAAAACTTTTTTCAGTAGTTTCGGACAATTATTATAGTAAAATAGAAATTTTAAGTCTCTAGCTAATTGCATTGTGGTGTTATTCAAAAAAGAAAAACAACCGAGCATGTTATATTTCTAAGTTGTATCTTGTCTTGTTGGTCGATTTTTATCTTTATTTTTATCAACAGATCAAAAGGTAGGTTATATTTTATGCTGTTGAATAGAATACACGCATACGTCATGGTTAACTTCAAGATAAATAACGATATAATGTGTTGTATTATACTAAATCTATATTAAGCTTTTTACAATAGGTTTCATAATCTTGAAAAATTTTCGCTTTCCTTCAGTGGAGTTTCAATTTTTTTATTATTTTACCGATCCTCGAAAAAAAAAACAACGGTCAATCCTGATGATCTCGAGACCTCCCTGAGCATTTATGCACTTCTTGATAATTCTTAAATATGAAAGCAGATTATGATAGAATAAAATTGCTATTTTTCATTTTAATCAATTAATCAAATATTTCAATGTTCGAAATTTTCTTTAGATAAATTCATTGAACATCAGCAATTCGACAAGTGATAACAATAAAGATAAAGTTTTTTTTTTTTTGAAGAATTTCTTAGAGGTATATAGATATTAACACCATCTTATCATTGATATCAATTATTCTATTTCTTCTAGAAGAAGTTAAACTTGAAAAAAATATCAAGAAAAAAAAACCAAACGACACAACCACGAAATCTAAAAAAGAAAAGATATCATTTATTTTGATAAGATTTTTATATATAGACCTGTGCAAGTGAACTTTATACTTTTATTTGAAATTCTACATCTTCATTTATTCGAATTAGAAATTGAATAAATTTCATAAATGTTTCAACAATTAGTATATTTTTTATTCGTCTTATTTATTTCATCATCAAATTCAAATCGTATTTCATTAATTGGTAATGATTGGACAATAACTAATAAAATAAATCATACAGCACAAGGTACTATACCTGGTACAATTCATACAATACTTTTAGCTGCAAATCAAATTCCTGAACCATATATGGATTATAATGATGTTGATTTACGTTATTTAATACATACTAATTGGATATTTACAAAAAAATTTAATTTAACTTCAGATTTTCTTGCTTCAAATCAAATTACAATACATTTCGAACAAATTGATACAGTTGCTAATATAACATTAAATACATGTCCTATTGGTAGAACTAATAGTATGTTTATACCATATATATTTAATATAACAAATTCATGTTTAAAATTTGAAAATGAAATTCAAATTGATTTTGAATCTCCTGTTCTTTATGCATTAAAACAAGCTGATGCATATAATGACACAGTACCACCACTATGTACACCTAATGTTCAAAATGGTGAATGTCATGTACAATTTATTCGAAAAGAACCATGTTCATTTAGTTGGGATTGGGTAAGAATTTATATATGTAAAGATCAAATGAATATTTTCATAAGTAATAGAAAATATTTACTTCATAGAATTTAAGATGAATTCAAATTTTGTAAAGATTTAATGAAAATTCGATGTTTAAATTTGATTGAACAGCTTACGATAACGAGGAAAGTTCCTTAACAGATTAATCGATATAGAGTCTGTAGTATGTACATTCTAGTGAACTATGAATACCTTGAGAAGAATTTGTTCTCTAAACTTATTGCTGTGTATACAATAATTTTTAAATAAATGCCGTAGTACCTTTCAGGAAAAACTCATTTTCAGATTTCGATTAAAAACTTTGTATAGAGACAGATCTTAACAAGAATAGTTTATTGTGAAAGTTTTAGGTCTTTGAATTTGTATCTTAAGATAGGAAAAACGAAATGATCTAAAACTTTTACAATGAACTACTCTCGTTAAGAACTGTCTCTATGCAAAGTTTCAAGTCGAAATTCGAAAATGAGTTTTTTCTTGAAGGTAACTACGGTATTCATTTAAAAACTACTGTATACACAGCAATAAGTTAAGGACTCAAATTCTTTTTAAAATATCCAGAATCAAAAGTAATTAATCTGTTGTGGGACTTCTCTGGTATTAAATTTGTAGTCATTTGTCAATATATTTAAAGATGAATTAGAGATTGGATTTATCCGTCTGCTTGTCATGATTTTTTTGCATTGAAAGTTGAAAAATGATTTTTTTTTATCATTCTGACTGGATACAATCTTATCTATTAATAGATTGTAATTACATCTTTCATTGTCTATTTGATTCTTTCTCCATTTCGATTCTTACTTGCTAATCGGTTCTTATCAGTATTATATTTTTTTTGTATCTAAGTTATATTTATATGACCGTAATAGGATGAAATTTTAAATGACCTTTTCAATTACTTTATTAAATACATTAAAAAAAAAGTGCACAAACCGTGACAAGCAAATTTGAGATGAAGTTCAATGATTATTAGCTGTTACTAAATTATCCGATAGATATGTTAATATTCATTGTTAAAGACATGATTTGTATTTATTACTAGCAATTATTTATTTATTTTTGAATATATTTTTCTATTCTAGGGTCCAGCTTTTGCTCCAATTGGTATTCCAGGTAATATATATCTTGAAGGTGTAAATACAACAGATATAATTATTGAACTTGAAAGTGTTAATCTTGCGTCATATAATGCAGTAGATAAAACTTGGCAAGTTGATGTTATGTTGAGTAGTAATAATGATCAATTTACAAGTAAATTCAAATTTATATTACACGATACAACATGGTCATATGAAACTACAGTAACACTTAATCATAATCTATCAATATTTTTAACAATACCAGATGAACAAGTATTACATTGGTGGCCAAATGGATATGGTGATCAACCATTGTATACTTTAGTTATATCAAATGAAGACAATATAATTGGTTCACGTTTAATTGGTTTTCGTACAGTTCAACTTATTCAACATGACTATGGAACAGGAATAAATGGATCATCATTTTATTTTGCTATTAATTTTCAACCTATATTTATAAAAGGTAGTAATTGGATACCACCAGATTCATTTCAAGAACGTGTTAGTGATGAAAAACTTGAACGTTTACTTCGTTCAGCTCAATTATCTAATATGAATATGTTACGTATATGGGGTGGTGGAATATATGAACGTGATTCATTTTATGAAATAGCTGATCGTTTAGGTATAATGTTATGGCATGATTTTATGTTTGCTTGTAGTCTGTAAGTTTATTTAAATTATTTGTTTGTTTTTTTTTTCTTATATTTAAAAATTTAGTTATCCTGTTGATGAATCATTTTTAACAAATGTTCATGATGAAATTATTTATCAAGTTAAACGACTTCAACATCATCCATCTATTGCACTTTGGTCAGGTAATAATGAAAATGAAGCTGCTGTTGCACAAAATTGGTATAGTGTACCAGTAGAAAAAATGAATAAAACAAAAGATGATTATAGAAAATTATATGTTGATACAATTATGAATGCTGTTAAACAAGTTGATAAAGGAAATAATCGACCATTTGTTACTTCATCACCATCAAATGGTCTTGAAACAATAGTTGAAAATTATATTGCTAAAGATCCTCAAGATCCACTTTATGGTATAGATTATAAAAATAGAATAAAGTTTGCTTTATTTTTTTTCTTTCTTAAAACGAATTTTTTAGGTGATGTTCATTTTTATGGATATCAAGATGATTCATGGGATCCAACAACATATCCAATAACTCGTTTTCTATCTGAAACAGGTATTCAATCATTACCAAGTTTAGATACATGGTATGAAACGACAATGAATTCATCGGATTTAAATTTTAATAGTTCATTTATTTTACATCGTGAACATTCAGAAAATCAATTAACTGCAATGATGTTTGTTATTTTGATTTAATCAAGAAAATTTATTTTGATTTCTTTTTTTTTTTTTGTTTTTTGATTTTCTAGGAAACATATTGAAAGTAATTTACCATTACCAGTAACAAATGATTCATTGAGAAATTTTGCTCAATTAATTTATTTAAGTCAAATAAATCAAGCTATGACATTAAAAAGTATAAGTGATCTTTGTCGACTTCATTCATCAATAGATATGATTAATCCAAAAACAAGTCAAGGGTAAAGGAAGTGGTGCTTATACCCCCCTCCCCCTCCTCGTAGGTTTTTTTTCGCACAAATATTTTTTGGTTATGAGCAGTATGAAGATGTAAAATTACCCAACCAGACCTTGGAAATTTTTAAACTTAGCAAAAAAACTCAATACTTTAGAGAACAGTCATTTATATAGGAAAGTACTAGAAAATAGGGAGTATTTAGAGGTTTCTGTAGTCGAAAGTTGGTTTTTATGCAGAATGAGTATGGTATTCAGAATCAGCATGAAAAATTACATTAGACAGTCTATTTTTCATTGTAAAATATTTTCCATGGAAATCTGATCCCTACTCCCCCTCAACCTTTTATCCATAGGATTTTTCCCCCTGGTCTCCTACGGGTCGAATTTTCATGGAAAATATTTTACAATGAAAAATAGACTGTCTAGTGTAATTTTTCATGCTGATTCTGAATATCGTACTCATTTTACATGAAAATCAACTTTCGACTACAGAAACCTCTAAATACTTTCTATATAAATGACCGTTCTCTAAAATATTGATTTTTTTTTGCTAAGACTAAAAATGTTTAAGATCTGCTTGAATAATTTTACATCTTCATATTGTTCACAACCAAAAAATATTTGTGCGAAAAAAAATCTGCGGGGGGGGGGGGTATAAATACCACTTCCTTTATTTCTACAAATGTTTTATTCTTTGTTGTTTTTTTTCTAGTCATACCATGGGCTTAATGTATTGGCAAATAAATGATATTTGGCAAGCACCAACATGGGCAACAATTGAATATGGATTAAAATGGAAAATGAGTCATTATTATGTTGGTCATATGTATGCACCTGTTTATCCTATTGCTACGCTTACACCTTATTTAGCTAATGTTACAGATGAAAATGCTCAAGTTTCATTTTATGTTGTTAATGAATTACTCAATAATACACGTGGTGATTTATTATGTTCGATTTATGGGTTAGATACATTGTCTCCTCGTTTATCATTTGGAAATAATATTTTATTTAATTCACTTGGTGTACAAAATACTATGAATTATTCTTATTCATTATTAATGAAACGTGTTGATTGTCAAGATAATTCTCCATGTATAATTCATTGTTTATTAAATTATAATCAACATCAAATAGGACAAACTTTATTTTTAAATCGACCAAAAAATTATCAATTATTAAATCCTAACCTTCAAATTGAAAGTATTAAACAGATAGGACCAACAGATTTTAATATAACAATTACTGTTGATCGACCAGCTTTATTTGTATGGCTTGATATATCAGCTAATGTAACTGGTTATTTTTCACGAAATGGATTTCATATGTTTCAACCAAGCATGACTGTTACTTTTCATTCATGGACACCAATTACAGATTTTAATAAGGATAATTTTGATATACGTCATACTTCATTGTTTGATGTTACATTACCATAGTTTTTTTTTCTTTTTTTTCACTTGTTTTCAAAGCAATAAATAAAATATAGAAGTATAAGTTTCTTTTTGTTTAATTATTAGATCTGATTCTTAAAAAAAAAATGTCTTCCGAACAATTGAATCTTGCTGATTCAATTAAAAAAGTACATCAACAATTACGTCATGATGTAAATCAAAGTATGAATTATAATATTAAATTTGAGAATCTATTATTTTATTATTAGCACCAGAAGCTGCTGAAACAATCTGGAATACTCATGTAGCTAATATAGATAAATTAAATGAATATGCTAAATCAATGCGTCAACTTGCTGAACATCATTGGGCAGAAAAATCTCATGGTCAAACACGTTTGACATGGTGTTATGAAACTATTAAAGATTATTTTAATGGAAATGAAATAAGTGGTCTTGAAAGAAAATGTGCTCGAGATAAACGAAAACAGATTCATACAGATATTTGTGAAAGTTGTCAAACAAGAATTCAGTAGGATTATTATATTAATATTATGTTATTCTTATTATTTTTATCTTATCTTAAGACAAAGAATTACTAGACCACGTGTACTTGATGTTGGGTTAAGGCTAAAATTTTTTATTTTCGCAATTTATTAAACTATTTTTTTTTGTTTTTAAATTTTATACAGGAGTTGTTACAATGCATTTTCTAGTTTTAACGATCTGGAAACAATAGCAATTGATATTGCACCAGCTGATGAAGTGAGTTTAATATTGTTTTTTTTTTGTTTTTTGAAATTATAAAATTCACTCTCAGATTAGTTTAGTCAGTACATCGTATTGATTTTTTACGTCTTCCACAACCACCATTAATATCTATTCATTCATTTGATGCTATTATATTTTCACTTGTTCTCGATTATTTACCAACATGTCGTCAACGTTTATCAGCTTGTCTTATAGCTCATCAACTTTTAACTTGTCTTGGTTTATTACTTATTGTCGAACCCGATTCAATTTTACGTGAAAATCGACAAAAATCTTGGCGACAAGCTCTTAATTCAATTGGTTTTTCTTTAATATCATATATTAAAGTAAAAAATTTATATTGTATGGCTTTTAGAAAAATAGTACAACAAGTAATAATAATAAATGAAGATGAATATGAAAAAATTTCTCAATTATTTAATATTTCTCAAGATAATAATATTATTGATAATAATGAATTACAAATAATTGAACAAAAATTAATTCAAGTCGATCAAGATTTATTTAATGAACTACCATTTTCATTTGATTAGAAAAATTGTTGAATAATTATTTCATTTGTTAACAAAGAAAAGATTCATATGTAAAAGTTAAATATGATTCTTTATAAAATTTTTATTTCGAAATAAAATTTATTTCATAAAAATATTCTTCAATATTTAACGTCTCGAACCACAATGAGCACAATATCTTGCTGATGCAATATTAAATATATTACCACATTCACCACATCGAATAGCTGTTGGTGGTAGTGGAGGTCGTCCAACAGCTGTTGGTCTCATAGAATTATATTGACTATTTGGATGTTGATATCTTGTTTCACCATATGAAGAAGGAGCAAATTTAATCGGTGATGCTCGGCGTACATATGAATTAACTTCATCATTTCGTTGACGAGCACGTACATTTAAACTTGTATTCTGATTTGTACGTCCCGTACGCATAAGCACCGGTTGTTGAATATTATGACGATTCGATGGTTGATAATAATCTTCATCCTTATTGTATAAAAAATGTTCTTTTTTTTTTTTTTTTCTTTTTAATATAGGAAAATAATTTACTTCAGGTGCATAATAATTAGATCGAGGCATTGGTTCTGCTCCAGAATCGAAACCAAATATTTTTCGTAAACTCCAACCACCACCACCAGGTGCTTTACGTGGTGGTGGTGGTTGTTGTTGTTGTTGTTGATGACTAGAATATTAAAATAAAATTTAAATAAAAAAAAACATTTGTTTAACAAGCCTACTCATATGGATTTCGTCGAACAATCATCGGAGCTGAATTGCTATGTTTGTAACCATTACTATAAACATTATGTGAATCTGAATATGCACTTGTACTATATGACTGTTGTTGTCGATGTTGAGGTGGTTTTTGTGGTGAAAGTGATCGTCCCTATAGGAAAACGTTTCCAATATATTTATTTATTTATTTAATAAATATTAACTCTACCCTGTCATATTGCTGAGTAGGTTTAGAAGGTTGCACTTGTTTTCGTTCACGTTGCGTCTGACAACTAAATAAATATGTATGTTTCTATGAAGATAAAAATTATTCTTATTACAATGGTATATGTCGTTGAGCAGCATGTCGATTAAAATTACGATGGCAATATGGACAATTAACATAGTCTTAATAAATAATATATATAATATAGAGAAAAGAAAAAGAATAACATTAATTAACCTGATGGAATTTCACTTGGTCGAAAAGCAGGTAATGGTCCTCCTTGTTTCATAGCACGAGTCACAGAACGAGCTTCTCGTACAGATTGAATTAATTGTCTATGTTTTTCTCTCCAATTTGGTTTCGATCCATATTTTGACTATAATTTTTAACAAGATAAAACATCAACAATTACTTCTTTATTCTTACTCTATCATCATTAGCTCGAACTTCACCATTATAAACCTAATGTGTAAAATATAGATGTTGACAATAGTAAAATAAAAATAAAATTTTTTACCTGTGCTGTTCTTTTAGTTGCTTTATATGGTACATCAGAATTAGTAGCTCGTTGTTTACCTGCATCAAATACTCTTCGTTCTTTCTTTACAACTTTTCGACAAATAGCTTGATGTTTATTCTATGATCGAAAAATATATAAAAACAAAAAAACAAAAATTCATATTTCATTTATTATTATTATTATTATTTTATTTTCAATGATCCTATCGTAAAATTTCTATAGGATAAAAATAGAAAATTCAATCATTTTCTTTCTACTATTGAACATTTGAATAAATAATAATATTTCATATTCTTACCAATGATTCAACATTAAATTGTCGTTCACAAAATTGACATGGTTGTAAACGTACTCGATGTGTAGGATATTCTATAACTCGTACAATAATAGATTTATTTCATATTTTATTCTTTACCTGTCAGATCATCATCCATTTTTTAAAATGAAATATATAGATGTGAATGATTTTTGTTATGACATGCATATACACATGAAGTAAAAAAAGAAAAAAAGTGATCGATATAATAAAAAAAAAAAAAAAAAAACTTCTTCTATGGCAACAATAACATCAAAATGACAGAACAGATCGAAAGTTATTTCTGTCCCCCCCTTTTTTTTTGTCGCTAAAAAGAAGAGAACAAAACGGTGCCGATTAAAATTTTTGTACAAAAAAAAAAAAGAACTTAAACGAGAGAGAGTCGTTATTGATGAAGTATTTATTTGATTTAAAATTATATATATATCGACTCATTGAACATCAAGATCATTTTGAAATGGAAATACTTGATCATGAAATATTTTGTTTTTTAGCTAAAATTTTACTTTTTCTTTTTTTATTAACTTTAATAAATCATTGATGTCGATTATTTTATTATATTAAATATCTTCAATAGGATATTTAATAGAATTTTGATAATAAATAAATTCCAAAAAAAAAAATTTTATTATCGTCGAATAATTAGACGTAAAAGGTAGAAGACATTGAACTTAGTGTTAATTATTATATATTCAGAACACTAAATCAAAGGTCTTCCAAATGAACGTCATTTTATTAGAACTAAAATAAAACCATTGGCTTACATTTAAATCGTATAAAGTAAGTTTATTTTCTTATCATTACTCCCATGAGAAAAGACGTTAATGATGCTGATTGAGACTCCACAGCAGCTTGTTACCGAGAGTGAAATATGTGTATATGTGGAAAAGAAAACGAGAGAAAGAAAAAGTAGAATTTATGCAAATTTTCATCTTTTTAAACTAACTCGTCATTAATCATTACTGATGGTAGTTGGATAGACGGTAGAACAATCTAATAAAAAAGAAATAGTCAGTATTGTCACGGCTGAATCGCGTTTATCTTCATTTCCTTTTTTACATGCGCACATTCATATAATTAACTTATGTTTTTTTTTCCACTTACTTGAAATGAAAAAGTGTTCAACTATGAAAAAAAAAACTATGTTGGGAAAAGAAAAGATTTTTTTTTTCTTCTTATTATTCGTTTGTTTCTAACCGTCGTATAACACGATAATCGTACTGTGTAAAGTTCATCATCAATACTCGTCTTCGTTTTCTTTTCTTTCTTTTTTTATGTGACGTTTTTTTCCCTTTGCTCTAGTGAACGATGACGGGAACCAAGCGTTTCACTCTTCTTTCTTCTCATTCTTTCTTACGGCTTCTTCTTAGTGTGAGTCTAATCTTCATTCTGAACGCGTTTTTTTTTTCTTCTTCTTTTCTTCTTATATCTTTACTTGCATATAGGTACTTACATTGACAAGATGTATTCAAATCTTCAAACAATTTAGTAATATATTAAACTAATATAAATAAATAAACTTACTCAATTTTATTTCAATTGGTTTTATCTACTTCATTTTGTTTCTTTTAAATAAATGAATTTGACATTGATTCTATCTAGTCTATTATTCTCACTTTTTTTTTCTTTCTCTCTCATTTTTCTATGATGTCTTTAAAAAAATGTGAGAGAATATCTACACAACAGTGACACGTACTCAACAGTTAAAACAAGAGAGCGATGGATGGTTAGTCTATGATAGAATGTCGACGACGAGGAGAGAAAAACTTTTTTCCCTAGTGCATAAAATGAGAATATGAATGTAGTTAAAAAAAAAAGAAAAGGCGAAAGAGAGAGAGAGAGAGAGACTAAGCGTCTTCTTTGTTTTATAAAGAGAAAAAAGTGAGAAATGAAATGAGATCAAATGAAATCCATCTATGTGTTGTCAAATGTTTAGATAAATAGAGTAGTCTGCGTATTTCTGTTAATAATTGATCGTTGTCACTAACAGGTGTACGAGCATTCATTTTGTCGTTCTGTCATGTTTGTTGTCAAATTTTATATGAGTTATAATTCTTATCACTGTTTCTGTTTTTTCCTTCTTCCAACTCAGAGAACATAAAAGAGGCATATGTCTACAGCTGGTTATCTTTATCTCTAAGTTTTTTTCTTTTTTTTTTTTTTATCAACAAAAGTTTTACCGGAACTAACTTTAAATATCATATTTAACTAGTTACTTGAAATATAATAACATTAAAAATGAAAGATATATTGAATAAATGTTGTCATCCGTCTATGTGTTTTATTTTTACTTTTTTTTTTTTTTTTTTATTGTTCGTATATTTACTCAAACATCTGTCTATGTATATAACTGGAATATGTGTTCATTTTATTCTTGCAACCAAATATAAATAGATACAAGTAAAAAAAAAAACAAAAAGAAATTTGAATTACAAAAAAATGATTAAAAAAAAACTAGAATCGAATGGATTTGTTTATTTATTTAAAAAATCATTTATGTTTATATTCATTCGCTCAACAAAAAAAAAGAAAAGAAATCAATTATAACCACTATAAGAAGTGTTGCCAAGTGTTGGATACACTCCACTATTTCCATACGATGGACTCATATTATTAGTGTTTTTCGTTAAATGACGTTTGCTTGGTGGTATAAGATGATCAGGCAATACATTTGGTAATTCATGACCATCTACTTTAAGTTTAACTAAAAGAAAAAATTAAATATTTTATGTAAAAAAATTTCATTTCAATATTAAAAAGTGCAATTAGTTTCATTCAATGATTGATTCATAAATATTATGTGCTGGTTTTCTTTTATGATATATGATAGTTAAGAACAGTTAGACATTCTAACTCTGTTCGAGACAGACATATGCTTGTAAAGAAAAAGGAAACGTAGGAGATGAATTGTTTGCTATTCACTTTCTTTTTATGCATCGTTAGATTTAACAATTAACTTTTCTTTTCATTACAAGTATTAAACACTTGTAAGATATTTACTAAAATCTTTTCGTTTTGAATAAAAAAAAAAAGAACGACCTACTTTCAATACATAATAATACTATATGAGAATTAGTACTCATGGAAAATTCTAAGTAGAAATGCTACATAGACATTTCTATTATTTTACAAGATTAACATAAAATCTATGATAAATGCAGTAACATTGAATACAATCATCTAATACTTACTAAGATGTTGAGATAAAGCCCATTCATCAATATCAAGCATACCATCTTTATCAATGTCACTTAATTTCCATATACGACCAAGTACATTATTTGGCTAGAAAAATTAAAAAATTAAAAAAATATTTTTTTTTTGTATATAAAATTTACAAGTTTTGATCTAATCATTTCTTGTTTAGCTGATGCACCCGTAACTTTTCCATTTTGTGGTGAAAGTTGAAGAAATGTTTGATCATATTCATGTCTTGATCGTTCAACAATCCATTCACATTCACCAATACCAGCATTAATACCTTCAACACCACCAATTGCAAATGGTGTTTCGTCTTGATCACTAAATATTGTATTTCCTGATGCCATTTGTCCACCCGATGATTGAGAACTTAATTGTAAATAAGCTTGTTCTTCTTGTGGTATCATACCCATTAATTTTGGTACATCATCAGATAACATTCTATCTACACGTTCAAGTATTTTTCGATCAAGTGGTCGAAATTTTGTAAAATCCTAAATGAAAGAAAGAAAGAAGGAAAAAAAAAAGAATTAAATTAGAACAGAAAAAGAAAACAGCAGTTTTTTCAAAACGAACCATATTACGTAATATTTCTTGCATACGATCTAATTTTGGAAAATCACCCATTGGAATATTTTGTTCACGTTCAATTTTTTCATAAATTAAATGTAAATTCTTAAAGATTTATTTATTTAGACTTAATATATATTTAACAAAACAAAAGAATCTTACATTGAGTAAATCTCGACGTTTTGAATCTTTACCAAATACACTTGGCATTTGTTCTTTTAATTCACTGATAATTAATGCATGTACCTATGATTTAATACATATATATATAGTTAATATTTTGAAATAATAATTTTTATTACTCTAGCCAATCGTGCACGTTTAATTAAATCATTCAATTTTCGAAGAGTTGCTGTTCTTGGTAAAGATTCTGAAAAATGATAAATAAAATTTTTATTTAAATTCTTTTCAAATTGAGATTCGAATAGTATTTGCTTAGTTATCGAAATTGAATCGAAGAAAATAAACTTATAGACTATCACACTGTATAGTTTATTTGAACAAAGTAATTTGTTATCAATAACTGAAGACAAGGACATGTAATATTTAACTGAGTGAAGTATATATATTTTTTTTAAGTATTACTTTATCTTGAATGTAATAGAACTACTTCAATTGATTGATCTGTTTTTGAGAAATAGAAACTTTGCGAGAAGAATCAAGTTCATATAATATTTTTACATCATTGTTATTACATTTGAATATTTATTCACAATTCTGTTTACTTAAAATAGGAGATTGCAGAATAGTGATGTTTCCAAATAATGAAATGATTATTCAGTTATGTTCAACCACTCATCATTAGTATTTGTATTTGTTAATAATTTTTATTATAGTTAAAAATAAAAAATAATTCTAACTAACGTGAGAACATTGTCGACTATTTGAGATTATCACCATGATGAGTATGTAAAAGAAAAAGTCTGTTTTAATTTAGTTTTCTAGTCTTCGCATTTTGTCCGATGAACATAGAATTCAAACGTATCCAAAATGAAATATCAGTTTGTCATACAAAACAGTCTTCTTTCGAAATTCAGCCTAAAACAGGTGTTTCTCTGAAATTTAAAATATCCTAGCACGGATATGTTTATTCTGACTCAAACTTGGAAGTGTTTCTAGTGAGTATAAGGCCTATTTCGATCGTTTAATCTCATTACTAATCTGTGTATATAGGGTAAAAAATCGAGTAAAACATCCATCATTCAACATGCAACGACCGGAAAACCAAACCTAAAGAGACTTTTTTTTACTATTCACTATCATTGATCGCATGTCAATAGTCTTAAGAATGTTCACTAGTAAAGTCAGTCAAGTCAACTAAATTTCTAGTTAATTAATTAGATTTAATCTCTGAATTGTAATTTTTAATTTCATTTTTTGTGTAATGAAATTTTTCAAAAAAAAAAGATTAAATATTCTTTCTAACAATGAATCAATTACCTAAATCATTAAATAAATCTTTTGTTTCCAATTCAAATAAACGTCGATTTGTATCAAAAGTTAATGCTTTTGACCAAAATGATCCTACATAAACACGACATACTTCTGGTGTATTAAGTACTTTTCCTAATGACCACATTAAAGCTCCATAAACACGCATTAATGCTTGTTGATCAACTGAATCTGCTTTATTTAATACAATACGTATTTTATCATCATTTCGTCTTAAAACTTCAATAGCTCGTTTTAATTCATCTGATATATCTAATGATGATACATCAAATAAAAGTAAAATTCGATCACAACGATCAGCAAACCATTCAAGAACTTGACTAAATTCATAACCACGATCAACACGTTGTTTTTCTCCAGCTAATATACCGGGTGTATCAACAAATGTAATTGTTTCTAAAATTTCATTACGTATTTGTGAACAAACAAAACGATTTAGAAAAGCATTGCCAAATTTTGATAATGGTCGAAATGGTTTTGTTGGATCGACAACTAGTGCATTACCAGGTACAACACCAGGATTTTCATTATGCATTATTGCAATAAATGAATCAGTTGTTGGTTCTATTTAAAATAAATTGATATTCACAAGAAATAAATATTTCTTATTTTTATTTTTTTTGTTACCTGGTCCAATACGAATACCAGGAAAATCTTCCTAAAATTCATTAAAACAAAAATTTATACAAAGAAAAGATTTTATTTTATTTACATTTAATAGATAACGAATAAATGTTGTTTTACCAACTGAATATTGTCCAACAAGAAGTACCATTGGTTTAGCTGCAAAATCACTATCGTCAAGTTGTGATGAATGAAATTCATGAAATCTATATGCTTCTTCAAGTGGTAATAATTTTGTTTTATAGATTTGTCGTAAACCTTCAGTAACATTTGTGTACAATTCCTTTTTAGATGGATCCTTTTTCCAGAATGGCATCTAGAACAAAACAAAAAAGGACTTAAGAAACTATATAATATCAAGAATAAATATCTATGCTTTTTTTAAAAATTTTCTCTTCTAGGACATTCATATTGATGAATCATTTAAAGTATACGAACACATCTCACGAGGAATGAATGAATGAATGAATGAAACAAGTAAAAAGCAACACTGATCCTTAATATGATAAGGACGATGCTTACTAATTTCTTATGATATAAATATATATATAGAATAAGAATAAATAAATAGATAGATTTCAAATAAATAATTCAACTACGTTAAGAATAAATGCTTGTTATTGTTAAAAGATTAGATAAAAGAACTCAATGAAGTGATAAGAACTTTTCATCGGATTTGTAAACTTTTGATGTAGGAGAGATGTCACTATTATACTTTTGTAATAAAGCTTTGGATGAATTAATTTAATCGAGAATGAAATTAAAATTAATTGCTTCCCGTCAATTTATAAATCAATTAACATTAACGAGTTTATTATATTAATAAACAGTCGAATGTCTTGTCTATAATAAAATATCTAATAGTTTAGTTCAAATATTTTTTTAGATAAAGTCTAGGTCCAACAAAAAAAATTTTAAACAATGGATAACGAGTACAATCAAAACTATATTAAAATTCAGACTAATTTGGGAGCTAACGCTGCGTCGTATAGAACAGTTGCAAGATATAATCGACGCCTTTTCATGAAGGAAGAGAAAATGTCAATGATGACTTCGGTCTAGTCGTCCACTTATAGAGCTGATAGATATAAATATTCAACTGGTACGACAGGCTATTAACGGTGATCTACATTTAATTTATGATGATATTATAGTTGAGACTTTTCTCTCTCATGATACAATAGAACGAATTATACATGGTTGTCTAAAGATGGAAAATTTAGATAAACTTCGTGATGGATCATGATGATTATGTAATACTATTACAGGTGGTTAGACATAGGTTAATCATAGATAGATTCGATGCAAGTTAATTAAAGGAAGCTTAGTGAATGAAGATGAATCATCAGAGACTATTCATTAGATGTAAACAGTATAAAATTAATTCATAACAAAAGTTCGGCCTTCTATTCATCCAGATGTCATTCAATTATTTAATACAAGAAGGTATCAATATAATGTCACATCTATCGTTTTTACTAAACCTTACACCGTATGATTTTTGGATAAATGATTATATCAAGCATAATTCTACTGATCAAACAAATGAAAACTCATTGGTTCATGAGATTTCTAAGATAGTTAAACGAGTTTAGAAAAAAAGAATTGACAAATTGTTAGAAAGAATGATTTTATTTAATGTTTTTTAGAACTTTTAGTCAACTCTAAATAGCAATCGGCATTTGAGACTAACAAATACAAACAAATGTTTTGTCTAAAACTTTATATTGACTTATAAGGAAACATTTTCAGATGTCGTATCGCTTTTTAGCCAAGGCTTAGTATATCTTGTAGATTTCAACCAACTAGGTTTATCGTAGAAAGAGACTTTGCACTTATAGCCTGTTACATTTGCAACAAGACCATATTTTCAAATTTTGACTTAAAACCTTAGTCACATAAACATTTCAATAAGATTAGAATGCATAAAAAATTTCAGAATTTTTGAACTAAGTCTCTGTCGTAGATATAGACCTTTGCAGTATACATAGATAGTATAAATAGCATGTACTTGTTGAAAGTTCCATATCTCAGAAAGGCTAAACTCTCAAAAACTCTGAAATTTTTTATGCAATCTGATCTAATAGAGATTTTTATGTGAATAAAGTTTCTAATCAAAATTCGAAAATAGGATACTACAGCGAAAACTCACTTCAAACGTTTGATCGACTCAGAGACAGGACATATGCATGAAATTTTTTATGGTAGATATAGCTCACTAAGATATACAAGATGCCATACGTCTCGACTCTGAAGCTTTGATATGATCTTGTATTTTAAGAGATTCTCTTCCTATATGTAGTAGTTTATGTCATAAAAATTTTTGAATAATTAAATAACAATAAAATAAATAAATATAATTGATACAACAAAAATTACATTAAATTAAAATTAAAAAATATATTTGTTGATATTTCGATACAGAATTGACCTTCTTCAGAACTTGTTGTTACACACACTATTGATGTTGAAAATTGTATATTTATATATTCTTTTCTTTATTTCTTTAGTTCTTCTTTTTCGATAATCGTACGGATGACGAAATCAAGGTGTCGTCTTCTTCCCATATCATCGTCTTGTCCTCTCCATACTACTATGAAAAAAGAAGAACAAAAGAAATAAACAAAAGAATATATACATATATAGTTTTCAATATCAATAGGGTGTGAGTTTGAGCATGACGAAGAGAAGATTCTGATTGATATTTCCATGCCAATTGTGAGTACCATGAGCGAGGGCAGTTAAGACCGTACACTAAACTGCCCGCTCTATCATCTCTAATGCATTGCAGACTTTTCCATCGAAATCGAGTTAGGCACGGCCCTGATCATACGCCATGAGTCAATTTCGCCATATATTACATCTTGTTTTTTCGTGACCTGAAACACATTCAGAGGTTCACAGTGTGGGTATGTGTATGAATGAGTGTAGATGCGAGTCTTCCCTTCAGCTACGTTAACATTTCACACCCTGCACCCTTGCCCTGAAAAATGGCTAAAATAAATTTTAATATAGACAGTTTTGTAGAGCTCGACAAGTTCTATCGAACTATGTAAAAATATCCAAGAAAATAATTTCACTCAAGTTTTGAATTACTTACACCTTACATATCTTATTAATATCAACCTTCCTGATTACATAAACATGTTGAAAATAATATTGATTATGAGATCAACACTTAGTATGCACTCTTTATATGATCAATGAAAAAGCTTTTCATATGTTGTTACAAGGGAGAAAAGCGAATCACGGAATCCGTCTTTTCTCCTTTGGATTACTACCTACTCAAAAACGCCTAGATATTAAATAATCATTGTACGCGACAAGAATATTCGAACGTATATTTAATTATAGAATAGACTATATGGCCCAAACAAGGAATTCTCTAATACAAATCAATGTTTTAGAAAAATTCAAGATTATGTATGAAGGTCGTTATTGTCTTTTATTATTTCAAATATATATATTTTACTTCGAGGCTGTCGATTATGTGCTGCCAATTGTCTTCTCATTTTCTCGTTCAATGATCGACGCAATTAAAGGATTGATCACTAGAATGAGATCATCACATATTCTATTGACATAACTGAAGATATGCTGTCTACTACTGACAGCTGACCAAGCACAAACACCAGCTGAAATGACCACACCGATGCCGACTGTCACCACAGTGAGTGCGACGCTTGCGACTCTTGACACAGTTGCGGTAGCTGGCGCGGCTATACGAATAATATCGTCGCTAAGTGAGCCAACAATTGCTGTTGTATGCCCTGCCACTGTCACTATTGTTCGTGCGCTTACTTTGGAATCAGTTTTCGTCTTTACCTTCACACATTCTTTGAATACCGATGTTTGCAAATGGTCACCATCCTGAATAATAAGATTGAAGTGAGTCAGATATTGACAAAAAGCGTCGTTAATACCAAACGCTTCTTTGATACTGTTTCTTGAAAGATAGCGAGGCAACTGATCACCGAAAGGAATAATTGCTGCCACTCCGGCAGCTATTTTGTACTTAAGTACATTTAATACATAGCCACGACGAAAACACGTGTTGATCACACGAGCCACAGCTCGCATAGTCAGTAAATTAATGCGACGACTGGAGGCGTTGAATGCCAGATAACTCAGTTTGTGGAACAATTCGTCACGATCAAATGAATTAGTACTCAGTAACATTTCTGCATCTATACTCGCCAAATCATAGTCGGCCGCCGTTAAAAAGACTTGTCGTAATTCGACTTGATTATCATAACGTATCTGCTCTATGATACGTTGATCATATTGGCTGCGTTGTTCTGGTGTACTTCGACCAAAAGGAATATTTGCAAGCTCGCGAAATTTCTTTAAATAGCAAATATCTACTTTGGATCGTACTAAAACGCATTTTCGTCCCAATGTCAGCTCGATATAATTAATCCAACCTTCTTGTTCATAGCGGAGCTGATCATCGAATACTAATATATAAATATCACAATCGGCTTTGCGAATTTCATCTAGATAATTACCCGCTTCAATCTGATCATTGACTGTTGGTCTGTCTTTATCAAGACCTTGAATATCAATAAATGTAACCGGTATTTTTATGTCTCGGTTAGGTGGATAAATGAGTGGTTCCTGTCGATCGAATTGTAATTGATAATAGGTGCTTTTGATAGTGCGCACTGGTGCTGCATCATCATCGGTCAGACAACTCACACCGAGAAGTCGATTTACCACACAACTTTTGCCTGCACTTGTATAACCAATAACTCCAATTTTAGTACGTGGTAGAAAACGAGGATTTGACCAGCGATTAATAAGATCTTGTTCGACTGCCTTGATCAAATTGAAAATTTTCGGTTGAAAACGATCTCCGGTGTCTTGTTGGCATATCCATTCGTCCATTTTATCACTGGTATTCGGAAAGATACTGCAAAATTCAGCATACGATATTTCGACGAATAAGCGCTCGCACAGATCTATATAGAGCGAACCAATATCATCATCAATATCGGGCAATGAAATAGCTTGTCTGTAAGCCATCTTATTCAGAATAATATTTTCGTTCGGATGATTTTGTAAATCCTGTGCAATTTGTGAAAGTTTATTAGCCATGTTTTCTGCTTCTATCATTGTTTCTTGTATTTGTCTCGTTCTATCCAGACGTTTCAGGGTTGAAATGAGATTCTTCAAATGACGTCGTCGACAGTCAATGTCGAATATCAGTTCATCATGATTATATTTCGTCGATAGTAAATCCTGTGTGCGTTTAATACCACACTTGATAACCGTATCATTCCACAATTTTTTCTTAAGCCGATCATCTTCCATTGGTACATGTCCGGGCGGGTACGTGTGCAAACAGTACATACATTGAAAAGAGCGACCATCACCGTTGTAGATTTGTATGTGCTCTATACATTGAGTACAGAACTGTCGGCCACATTTTTCATTGATACATTTGCGCGGTATGCATTCGTGAATGACGCCGAATGACTTCAGACACATGATGCAACAGTCGTCCACCTTAAAAAAATATCAAACTCAACTATCGATAATCACTTTTGAAAATCGATTCATGCAATGTGCCAGAAGGAGATAACTCTCATTTTTATATGAACTAATTAAAAACGAATGTTTGATTGAAAAATATTCTTTACTATCGACGATATCCAAAATAACTTCCCATCGAGCGCTGAACTGTACTGAACATACCTGTTGTTCATTTGGATTGGTATTTGTTGTATGAGACATTTCTGCTGTATGTTCGTATCAAGAATACAACTGTTCAAAAGTTGTGACAGACTACGATTAGTATGTTTATGCTAAATGAATTTTACCAGTGATGTTATAATATATACTATTCGTTGATTCTTGTTAGGAGAAAAACCCAATTTAAAAATTGTAATCTGGTATTCTACTCTGCCTGATTTTCTTCTTTCCTCTTTTTCTTGCATACTCTATTTTTGTTCTTCCTTGTTCCAACAAAATATGAGTCATGAGTATCGTTTTTTTTTTGTCAGAATTAAAAGAGAAAGAAGTCATTGAAAGAACGGTTAGAAGACAAGAGAACTAATGTCGCCTATTTTTTAACAACTGCGATCGCAATCAAAAACATGAAAAAAGAGCCAATATGACATCCGATCATTGGAAAAAATACCGTGAAGATCGCGATGCAATGAATGCCATATCAGTTTCCGCGAACACATTGCGTCTAGGAATGAAACAGTGGCGGTGCATGACTCATCGTTACGATGTGTATGGATGTATTACACTATTCCTCATCCACACTCACACTCATTCGTATCATGTATGGATATTGCCATGGGATCTTAACCATAAAATACACAAGTATTTCCAATGTATGAAATCGATTTTACAGCAGCAATTAACATTTTATTAAGTATTTAGTAAGTGAATAAAAAAAAATACAATAGAAATTTATATCCTTAATTAGGAGTCGAGCTTTCGATGTTTTTAGACATCATTTTCAAGAGAAATATAACACACTTAGGATTGAATCATAGAAAATGAAAAAAATGCTATATATATATTTGATCAACTTGTGGCTCATTAAAAAGAACAGAATGTGAGTGTGAGTGTGGGATGGATGTCGATGTAGTGTGAAAGACCACCCCCCCCCCCCCCCCCTCCGGTAATAGATGAACTTAAAAAGAACGGGAAGGAATTATTTGAAATTTTCAAATAAAACGATGTCAATGTATACTGCAAATATCCAATATAAAAATGTCTTCAGAAGTCAAATACTAAAACAGAATATTTGTAATCGTAAATTTATTGTTTATTACATATTTAATTACATGAAAGAAAAATCAGAGACAGACCACTCATAAACAATATTCAGGATGTGAGTGTGTATGACTGCCTTCTGTTCATGCACACCCATACCAATACCAACACTTGCATCCTTACATGTAATGCACCATTGGTTATTGTAACAGTATCAGATTGATATTTTCTTTTTAAAGAAATGTTTTAGCAAAGAGAGAAAGAAGAGGTGTGCGAGAAAAGTATGGTTAAGAAAGCGAGCAGGTGAAATAAAGAACAGGTGACATTAAAAACACTGCTTACTTCGTCAAAATATTATGTTCTACGTATGCACATAAACAAAATTAAGTTGGAAGAAACCAAGCAATTTCGTCATCGATAAATAAAAAGCACACCCAATTGTCAATACACATAAAATAAAATTCGTATATTGTAATATCATTTAGTAAGTAAGTATACTTTATATTCCACTTATCAAAGAAACATTTCATCAGATAATCAAACAAAATTCAACACCACGACACTCTTCAAAAACTATGATTTTTACTTTTATTATTGCATCGTATATTTTAAACACATTCTTTTTCTTGAAAAACCACGTTAGCTTAAGTTTAGACATTCTCAACTTATTTCCTACACTGAAAGGAAGATCATAAGAGATAAAGTATGTTGTTTTTTTTGTCTTTTTATGTCTTTGTATATTTGTTGACACGTGCTCAGTCACGTGTCATCATGTATTTAAGGGTGTTATCTTCCTGTTAATTAAAAATAAACATTAATTATCAATAATTTGTATTTAAAAGAAATATAAATTTTCAAAAATTACACTTATTATAAATATAGATAATAATGATTTCTGTTTTTTTAAATATAAATTATTGATAATTTAATTTACGCAGAAATTGAATTGAAAGTAAATATAAATAGACACCCCTATATGTATTGTATATAGTTTGGTCAATGGTTATCTGATTCACCGCATCCGAATCTGTGATCGATTTCTCGAAATTCGGTATCTGATGTTTTAGATAATGTTGACAACATTTTGGGATCTCTGTCCCGATATTCTCTTAGATATATTTCGTTACTTCTCAATCGATCAACTTTTTCATTTATTTTATCCGGATGTTCTTCCTAATATCAGTGATATTCTTCGCGAAAGTCGCATGAAATTTCAACTTTGTCTAACTAATGATGATCTTCTAACTGCTACACTTCTTTCTCTCGTCGATCAATATCAAGTTATTAGTTTATGTATGACAACAATTCAAATCGGATTGGAAGATTTCTTAAACATTCAATCAATTACATTGGTAGATGTTTATATTGATACGATACTTTCAACTCAACTCTCGATATTACCTCTACTAAAATGTATCACTTTGATTTATTCTCATAATGAATCACAATTAAGTCAAGAATCTTTAACATATATATGTCGTTTACCTTTTCTGAAATATCTAGAATTAGATTTCCGTGGTGGCTATTTGAATATACCACAAATATCTCATGAACACACATGCTCGATTGAAGAACTTGTTTTACGTACACCATGTTCATGGAAAAAGTTGCAAGGATTCATCGTTCATTTATTTCATTTGCGTATTTTACGTGTTATGATAAATGTTAATGAGGATCAAAATATTAATAACCGGCATTATCTTCAAAATATTCCACCAATCGTATCGAATGTGAATTTTCCTTCTATTGAAATTTTTGATCTCACCTGGTATACTATTGAAATGAAAGATATCCTTGTTTTCATACGTTCTATGCCTAATTTACAAAAACTTCATTTATCAGGTATTACAAATGAAAAAACTTTGCAGAGTCATATTTGGCAAGAACTCTTGAAAGTTGTCTGTCCAAACTTGAAACGACTCAATGTTAAAATGTTAATTTGGATTCAAGAAGGAGCAGAAGAAATTAAAGATAATTTTGATAGAGATCTCTTTTTTAAACAGACTCATTTTTATTTAATATCCAGTAAACATGAACGGGAATTATTACAACTCAAGTGTGAATTCAAACGTTAAATTTAAGCACAAATAATATTTCTCGATATAGGAAAACATCTTTTTAACTTTGCCTGCTTGTATTTTTTGTTGTTTTTGTCAAAAAATATGATTGATTAAAATAAAGAAGAAAGTAATAAGTGATTATATGACAACGGTAAGAGAAGTTTGTATTTTGATAACCGTCAATATGTGTAGTAACACATGTGGATGTGAGAAAAAGAAATACCAACACTCATCACACATCTACACTGAGTGTAATATGGAATACGTCAAAACGAGAAGTGTCTCTAGGCCTTCTGTTCGGTGTTATAAGTATTTTACTGGAGTATTAGCCTTAGACATAGTAACTACCAATAATTCGAATGACCATATATATCGACTTCATATTTTGTCGATAGGCAGGACTAATAATCAGTAGAATGTCCTGGAAATAATATTCTTTTGCCAAGACACAGAATCCTCAAAAATCACTCATATTTCACGAAAGATACTAGAATTTACTATTTTTTTTTGAGACTTCAGTATCTCAGGAAAGAAATATTATTTAGAGCTAAAATTTTCAGAAATTTCTACGGATAATAAGATCTACTTATAGGCAGAACTCTAGGTTGAAATACCATCATTACAGTTGCTGGTATTTACCATGCCTGAGATCAAAATTCTAGTAAAGTGTATTTAACTATAGACTAGAGGTGACCCATTATCTTTACTTTCCTTTATCTTTAAAAAATAAATGATACTCTTTTTTTTCCAATCATTTATCTTTAGAAAATAAAGGTAAAGGATCACCTCTAATTCTACCTATGTTTTAGCTTACTGATACCATTTTGTCACAGTTAATAGCCGTTTCAACTATTGAGTTCGTTTAAACAATCGATAGAATTATTTAGGTTACTCTAGCAATATAATGAAGAGTTGTGAACGTAATTTTTTATGATTCAATATAAATCAAAATGAAAATATATTAAAACGTAAGACGACTTTTTAATATATAATAGGAGAATAGGTGAGCGAATGTTGGAAAATTTACATTGCATCGACTAAATCTTGTATTAAATTATCGAGAATATTGTGAATAAACTTTCATCGATTGTAAATGAGAATTGCTTAAAGAGAAAAAATATTTTTCTGTATGTGTCGACTCTCAATGATGCGTGTCTGTGAGACTTTCGTGTTTTCAACTTGGATGAACAACAACAAGCTTTTAATTTTTCATCTAGATAATTATTACTGATATTCTTTTCTTTTTTTTTTATTAGGAAAAAAAATCCATAATTTATGAGTAATGATTAAATATAACGCTAAATTAGTTAGAATGTTCGAAAATAAATTGAAAACTCGTGAAGTCATTTTGATCAAGGAAACTCGATGGTAACACCAACATTTTTCGGTGTAATAGTGAGACCTGTTACAAATCCACCTGAATTAACTTTCGGTCCACCATCGCCAAATGTAACTTGTTGTAACATTCTTGCAATAATCACTTTAAGTTCAAACCGTGCTAAACCTTGTCCAATACATTGGCGATGACCACCACCAAATGGCATGAATACGCATGGATGATGATTTTTATCCTCGTCTAAAAATCTCTCTGGAGCAAAACGTTCAGGATCGATTGACCAGTATCGAGGATCATGTGCAAGAGTGTTAAATGGAATGACAACTGTATCACCTTTATACAATTGAACATTATTTTCAGGGAGACGATCATCAACTGTCAACGTACGGAAGATTCCCTGAACAACTGGATAAAAGCGCAGCGTTTCATTGATAACACAATCCAAATAGACTAAAGAATCAAGTTCATGTAATGTTAAGCTCTGATTATCACCAACACTCATCAGCTCTTTCTTGATCTTGCGTTGTACATCAGGATACTTGCTCATTGCATGAATGAACCAGGCCAACGCGGTAGATGTCGTTTCGAAGCCAGCAATCAAGAAAGCGAGGATCTCTTGTAACACTTCTTCTCGTGAGAGACCTATTCAAAAACCAACAAAGATATTTAATTGACACTGCTTCTCGTGGTCATAGATTTTTACAAACGTGAAACAGTGAAAAGTTCCATTCTATTTGAGAAAATTGTTGAAACATTCAACATGACTATCGAAG
>CAJNOL010001417.1:0-15639 GCA_905250125.1 Rotaria sordida | reverse complement strand
AGTTTCAAAAGCGAACGATTATGCATAATAATGATGTTGTTTTTTGAGTGATGAATTGGTTTGTAGTTGATATTTATTAAATATGTACTCGATTCATTGATATCAGTAATAATTCTGATGTACTTCCAGTATGAGAAACATTTTTTAAAATGTTGTTTTATTTTATGAGTCTCTGGATTAGATAATGTCTTCATTCGTCAATAGCTTTCTTCGTTTGAGCAGGGTTTTTTTGATTAAGTTAATTTTGCTCCTTTCCAACAATTTAACATTTAGTTTGAAAGAGAGCTTTCCTTTCAACTCGTGATTTTCCAATCATATGCAAAATGTTGATGTGGACCAATTCTTTACGTTGAATCGTACATTTAATAGTATATCTCCTTGTATTGTGATTATATGCTAATATTCCACCACTTCATTTATTTCTACTTATAATAAAGACTAGTGCTCATTTCATATTATCATTTCTATGAGTTTCATTGTTGTTGGATCTATCAGATTGCTTTATATAATGATAATAAAATGATAGTCATTAGAATAACAAAGACTTTGTTGAACTAGACCGGAAAACTGTGGAGAAGAAAAAAGTGTCTTATCCAGTTTTCGGGTAATAGTTTGATTTCAAATACTAAATGATAAAAGTATGGTGTGTGACTATAAAAATCAAACATGTCGAAAATTTTTTAAAAGGTCAAATGAAAACTAATATTTGAGCCTTTGTGTGAGTATTAGGTCCAGGGTGTGGGTGTGGGTGTGTATATCTTCTCTTAATATATAATCACACCCACACCCTAAGAAAATTTTGTCTTGTGTAACTACAAGTCCAATCTATATATTTTTCCAGTCTTCTATGATTTGGGTTGATTTAAAAACTATATAGCTCTTATTACTGGTTGAGCAATCTCTTCGAGGTTAGAATTTTGAACTAGGGTGTGGATGTGAGTATGCGTGCGTTCGGTTGAGCATTATTGATTAGAAAAATTACACACACCCTTTCGAAGTGGCCTGAAAATATTTGAAAATGAAATGTCGAAAATCAAAATATCAAAATATCCAAGTGCCCAATATAAAACTGTCGAAAGAAATGTTCTACTGGATGAAAGTATACAAAATAAATACTAAAACGAAATTGTTTGAAAAATGACCTTAATTCTCGCTTTCACCATCAAATGATAAATTTATACGATTAGAGAAAATTCTATTATAAAATACTTGCTTCGATTTATTTATTCATAAAAAAAATCTATAAACGACTGCGAAAAAATAAAATAATAAAATTGTTTAAGCTGAAATCTATTCAAATGACAATGATAAAAGTTTAATGAATAAGTATTTTCATAGAAATATTTTTAATATCGTAGAAATTTTTGTATTCGATGATTGAAACGATCTACAACATAGAGATTGAGTTGATTATCAAGTATGATCGAAGAGGGTGTGTCAAAAAGAGTAGAATTACTGCCAGTTATGCCGGTTCTACCAGCAATAGTTGTGCCATTTGTTTCACCAACTGGATAGAATTGTATTCGTTGATTGTTTCTATCAGCAACATACATATTACCCATCGGATCGAGTGTCACATCTGTCGGAGACTTTAGATGCATTGATGATATACCAGCTGTTCCATTAATATTACCTGCAACAAGTGTCCAACTACTTTCACCTAATACCCAACGAACAATATTGTGAGCACCTGTATTTACAATGAGAAGACTGTTCGACAATGAATCGAAATAAATAGCAGTAGGTAATGATAATTGTGTCTGATTTTTTCCATTACCATTTCCACCAGCAACTAGCGTACCAGAAGAATTATTTTGAAAATAACGCATAATTCGATGATTATTATAATCTGCTATATAAATTGCATCTGAATTTGGATCATGTGCAAGACCATATGGATCATCCAATTGATTTATTGAATTACCAGTAGTACCTATATAATACATATCGATACTAGAATTTGAATTATAAAATGAAGAAAAGAAATTTTCCCTTAAATGAACAAAATTATTAGCAAGTATGAGATAAATAAGCTTACTAGAAATATTCTAAAAGAATTGTATACGAACATATTTCTCTTACCATTTCCTGCAAATAGAGAGCCAGATGTTGCACCATTGGACCAAATAACAATTCGATCATTATTATTATCTGATACATATATATTACTGTTTTCATCGACAATAATACCTAATGGTCCACGTAGATAATTCAAAGTTAATCCTCCGGTTGCATTAGCTTGACCAGCAATTGTTGTACCTGCCGACATGTCCATCAAAAATTTCTGAACTCGATTGTTTCTTTGATCAGTAACATATAGTGCATTAGACCAATCCAATGCTAGATCCCATGGTTGATTCAATTGATTAGAAGTATTTCCGGACATAGTTGTTATGCCGGCTATGGTAATTCCAGATGTATTCCATCGAAGTACTGCTACTTTAGCTATGAAAGAAAATCCTCAGTGAACTTATATATATCGAATCATTTTTCTAACGAAATGCGACTATTTTAGACCGAGTATATATTAAAACTGTGTTTTTTAATCCTATTTGTTGAAACAATTCTTTGATACCTTTGTGTGAAAAATGATTCTGGCAATTACTCTTCTAGATAATCTACATGGTTCAGTTGAAATTTTTTTTTATGTATTGATTCTAATATGAAAAATAGAAGAAGAATAATTGTCTTACTACTACTAGTACTTGTACTTGTTGTTTGTGGTTTGATCAAAAAAATGAGAAGTGTTGTGATAATAACCGCAATAACAAGAAGAATACTAATAATTAAGGCTGCTAAACATTGTTTCGAATATCTATATTATAATATGAAGAATATTAAAGGTTCAAAGAAATGGAAACATGCGAGAATTGATAAGAAAAAAAACTTACAATTTCTTTTGATTATTCTTTGAATCTTGATGATGATCATTCGTAGTATTGAAATTATCCGACCATACATTTTTTCTCTAAATTTTTTTGTTTGTCAAAATCAATAGATAATAAAAAGAAATTTAAAAAAAAATGAAATTACTGCATGATGAGCCACTTTAGATGGCTTTAATCGAAATTTTCTAATTTTCGAGACTGTTACATAGAGATCATTTCTTTTGTTTTCAAATGTCTATTAATAATATTAAGAAAGATATTTTATTCTTGAACATTAGATTAAACTTACTTGAGGTTGGAGAAGAAAATGACGATGAATTTTATTGACATTAACAAAATTCATTGAATTCGTTTGAAATTCTGATGATTTCTGAATGATAGATGAATTTTCTGATTGATCTCGATAATCATCAGTATTAATAATATTTGAAATCTATATTGATAAAAGAAAGAAATATAAAACAATTAAAAATAGATAAAATCTAACTGAAAATAATTTATTATTATTCCTTTGAATAGAATTATTGTTGGTAGGATGACTGGTTCGTAATGGTCGAATAGTTGCATGAATGATACTTTTAGATCTTGTTTTCCTTATTGACGAATGATTCTAATAAATAAAACAATCTCTTACAGTATGAAGAAAATAAAAAAGAAAGATCTAATCAAACTGACATGATTTGAGAATGTTTCAAAATGATGATCAATGGAAGAATTATTGAGATGTGAACGATTGAAAATTCCATATTCTAAAAAATGATAATTCACATTTGAAACAATCAAACAAAGTATTTCATTATCATCTTTACTTGTGTGAAACAACATTCGACCAGTTATTCTTGTCAATATATTTTCAAATATGATAGAATGATTCTTTTAATTTACTTTTTCAATCAAAAAAAACTATACAACTGATTCTTCTGGCGTCATAAATAAAAATTCAATTAAAATACACTTATTATATTGAAATGCGTCATATGAAATTATTGTATCATTCACAATAGCATTTATATGAATTCATAAAACGAACATCAATAGAAAATAAAAATAAACTTCATCTTTAATTCATTCTATCTTGAACATATAGATGTACATATGAAGGTTGTATCAAGAGAAAACGAGTAAAGCAAAACACTTTATAATGCTGTAATATAAGATTATTATTTGTGACCAGAGGAATTTTTGTTATCTACGAATAAGTTTGTTCATTGGCTATTTAATGTTGCTGATTAAAACGGATTAACATATAGTCATGTTATATTTATATTGTTACATCGTCAATAATATACCATTCAGTACTATTAAATTCTCAAAATTAACGAAATTCACAAACAATGAAAAGTACAAAAAAAGATCAACAACGTAACATATTTTAATTTATTTTTCTTCGTCCTATTCAAATAGAAACAACGAACTTCAAGAAATTTACTTTACTATATTTTTCATTTCCATATTTGAAATTAACAAACATTTTCTTCATGCTCATTATTCTTAGAATTGAAAGATACTTTGTACATTGTATAAAGAATTCTAGATACTTCTCTTTTTCCAATGATCTGATAGAATCAAGAGAACATGAAAATTCTATTTCAAATATTCAACGGATAAGTTTGAAATATATTATTATATGACAATGAGATCAAAAGTGTGGGTGTGGGTGGGTGTGTGGTGTGCGTACGGGTGTGAAGTGTGAGTGTCGACTTGGGCATGAGAGTAATGCCCACACCCACACCCACATCCACACCCTCAAGCAAAAGGGACCTTTGATACCGTGTATGATGCCGGAGAAGATATTTTTCGATCGTTCACCTATAGTCTCATACTCTGTACCATCACACAACGTTATAAATCCAGTCATATACGCTGTAACCAATATGTCATGAATCCTAAACGGTGCAAAATTAGCGCAAATCGGAAGATAGCGAACATTTGTTCAAAATGTAATACATTAGATGTTATGGTGTTTGTGCGTTGGATTCTAATTTTATATTCATTCATCTGCACCTAAAACCTTCCCAGCAACGTGCTCAGTCAACAACCTTATCTACTTTACAGGTTTGTGATACATGTAGTTTCACTCTAACAGACATTCATTCAACGACAGCATTCTTCACTGACAGTATCGTGGAGCATGTTCAAACGTTGATGGCAGTCTGCTTGTGTCTTCGCCTAGTTGGAACCATACTGTCACGGTATTCGAAACCAAGCACTACCAACTTCTCTATCAATGTTCAATCTTGATCACCACCTATCTTTATTATCAAAATAAACTGATTGACACTCATACTTGCACATGAAAGAGACATAGAAGCGCAACAAATAGTAAAGAACAATGAAAAGAGACTGAGATGCCATGCCCAGGAGTAGATTTAATACTATCATCAGGTAACAAATTCTCCAATTTGAATGTCCATGTCCATTCACTTTGTAGTAAATGAAGTTTGATTGCTGAAGCATCGATCACAATACCACGATCTCCACTAGCTATATTCCATGGAACTGAATCAGCAGTTGAACCCAAAAGTGTCACAATTGTTCTTGGAGAACTTAACGGAGCACCAAGTATTATTTCATTGCTATCTTTTGGCCATATAAGAAGAAAAGCATAGACAAATTTATTGTCTTTTGATGACGTATACCTAAGGCAAGAAAAATCTCCGCAACTTCTCTATTTAATTAGACTTACCAAACATTTGGATTGATGGTATCATTTTGATATTTCCATGGTTTAGTAGCATAGATAGCTTCACCATTGACTTGTAACCATGAACCCATCTGTCGAAGACGTTCTTGAAATATTGGTGAAATCTTTCCATACATATTGGGACCAACATTGATCAAGGCATTTCCTCCAGTGCTGAACAAAAAGTAATAATTTTAATTTTTTTAATGAAAATTTTGAACAAAGAAATAGTAACAACCTTATTGTAATAACTATTTCTTTGAGCATTTCTTCAATCGTCATATAATCCTATATATTAGCAGCAGGACGATAACCCCATGATATTTTGTCGATCTATTCAATTATAATAACTATTAAAATTCATTTAAACTTTTGATGACTTAACGTCATACGGTAAAAGCATTTTCCCATTTATGCTCAATTAAATATCCTGGATTGTAACGATCTGCACAGGTATAGAAATCGCCATGTTTACATGGAGTATCTCTACCCCATCGATCATTGACAACCTATACAAACTCACTAGATGTATGTTGATCGTTTACTATAGACTAATTCGTACGACAGTGTCTTTCACAGGACTTTCATTGTAGAGCCAAGCTAAAAATTGAGCAGCCTTCCAATAGGTATCAGGTGCTTCTGAAATAGAATGTAAATACATTCGAAGAATAGAGATCAATTAACAAACGCCATTCGCCATCAGACCAGACTATTTCAGGTTTGTATGTTTCTACGAGTTCTCTGAGTTCAGGCAGTGCTTTCGTCTATAAAGATACATTCTTCATCTAATTCTGTTTCATTCATAGCGAACATTTACCTGTGGAAAGTATTGCGTGGTGAAATTGTTGGATTTATCTTGTAGATAGACTGGATTGAACCATTCAAACAATGAATAATATAAACCAAAGACAAGATTTGTTCGATTTCGAATAGCTGCAGCTAGATCTCCTGAAAATTTCACATTGAAAAAAAGGAAATAGAACTAAGAAAATCTTTCGAACCAAGTAAATTTCGTTTTGGACCAACATGCATGGAGTTCCAATTAAAATTAAATGTCGATGGCCACATAGCATAACCTTCATGATGCTATTTTCGAAAGACAAGAGAAACTATTTCGTTGATATTATAATATCAATGCATTTGAAACTGACCTTGCTAGTAAGAACAACGTACCTGAAGTGAGAATATGAGATATTTCTATGAAAAGCGAAAAGTATCGACTTACTTTGCACCAGAAGCAGCAAATAGATCAGCCCATTCATTTGGATCTAAAATGCAGAGAAATTGTCAATGTTTTCCGAAGAAATTTCTGATTGATATTTACCAAAGAGATCCGCACGAAACTGTGGACCAAAATTTGCATAAGTCCAATCTGGTGGATAGTTTTTCTTCATATAAGCTATAATGTCCTCATGTGGATTAGTACCTTGCCAATACCACCACATCCTATTAATAATTCGAACAAACAATTTTGTTTTTCTTCTGTATCTTTCGAACATATAATAGATGCGTTTCTAGTAACTCATAAAGTAAACCTACCATTCGGTAGAGACAGCTGGAACGCTGTACAAACCCCAATGAATGAAGATACCTATTTTACTTTCATCATACCATCTGGGTAATGGGCGTGCATCGAGTGATGTCCAATCAGGAGTATATTGTTGTTCACTCACTGATAGAAATGAACAAGATAGAAGAGCAACGAATATCAGTTTTGCTATGCAATAACACATGTTATTGATCTAGAAAAGAGAAGTAATACGATAAACGAAGGCATCTACAGAAGAAAAAGAAAAATGAAGAAAATTGAGAGCATGAGCATGGATTAGAATTAGAGTTTCATATAAGTCACAATTAGTAATAACTAATAGTTCAACTCCATTTTGACACGTTGGATAGTCAGCATCAATTCGGATATGAAAAATTCGAACTCGTTGCCGGTGATGTGTTTTAAGAAATAAACGATTGATCAGTTGTATTTCAAAATAACTGCACCATATCATAATCTTTGTATTCTTGCTATATAGAGACTTCGATACTCGTTAATAATCGCATTTTACAAAGTCAACAATGAAGATATTTTCTATGTTAGCGATAGTTAGTTCTATGGCAAACTCACTTTTAAGTTGTATAGTAAGAGAGATTTTCTTCAAATTCGAAAATAGAGGGAATTGCGTTCTGTCACCAATTTTTCGATCACGTTAGACAACATTCGAACAAATGACAGAATACGGATTGCTTCTGTCGCTTTTATTGTACTTTGTTACACAGAAAAAAAAGAGTTCTTGACTTATCTGTAGTGATTTATAAGCTCCATTTATGACACTTCTTTTAGAAGCTTGAATTTTTTTTCGGAACAATGGCTTTCAAAATTCTTATGAAGAAAGTGACATGCATAAGTGAACAATTATGTCTAATATATGCTTACATATCTTTCAAGTCAATTTTATTTTAGACGCTTGTCATCATTAAAACGTTCATTTTTAGAATTCAAAGGTATTTCTTGCCTTTCTTGAAATAAATTTTTCTGTTTTTTGCTGTTCTGACGTCGATAAGCTCTTACTTGTTTTAGATGTTTGAAAGCTCGACAATATTGAAAAATTAAAAAGAACATTGTGCTGTACAACTAGGCAGAGCTAGATCTTTCATTTATAACTTTCTCGAAAACAAAATAATTTTTCAAATATGTTCAGAAAATCGGAATCTAGCTGTAGATCTAATCTGATGACAACAAAAAAAGAAAAGATTAAAGTTAATTCTTTGTCCTTTTAGTTTTCTTTGTGGCGGAATTATATATTTGTGCATGGCGAACGTAAGTCGCTACTTTCATTTTGGAAGTAGTTGAGATAGAAGCAAAGAATGATATATTGCGTTAATTCTTGATTATGATTCTCTTGTTTCAATTTTCAAAAGAAGTTAAAGTCAATATTCGAATGAAGTGTCATATAATCAAGTGCTATATAATCCAGTGTCCTATAGAGAAATGTTTTATGGAGAGAGACCTTGAAAGAGAGTCAGGATTAGAATTGTTATATTGATATCATCGCTTTGAATTGTATTTTTTTTAATTGTAGACAAGAAAAGTCGTGATAAAAATAACGTTTGAAGCTTCAACTCAAAACGAATGTATGATGAAAGAAATATTGAAATTACAAGTATAAATACTGGAGTTATTTCTTCAATGCTAGACGCTTAGTTAATAATTCATTGAACCGTCAGTAGAAAGGACAGATAGATCATATTCCACTAGAGGTCTACAATTTGTAACATGAAATCTTTTCATTTAGTGGACTTAATTTGATACGAAATAGTCTCATCTGAAAGAGTATCTCTAATTTTACTAGGAATATTTTACAAAAGTTTGATATGTGAAATCTCGATATACAACTTTTTTGAGAAAAATTTTGCATAATGATATTGTAATGAACTATGACAATGAATTTTGATATAAAAGGAAGGCCCTCAAGATTTTTTTTGTGCTGCCTTCAACTTGTAAGTATCTCTGCATTGAATATTTCGATACACATGGTAGAGCGCTGTTAGTAGAGGATGTGGGTGGGTGTGGCTAATAACTACTCATAGTCACACCCACACCCACACCTTATATTTCAATCAAAATAAGAAAATCAGTAAAAAAAAATAATCAACAAGATTTTTATATTGTTATTCTTGTAAAAAATTAAATGGTATATCTTTTTTGGAGTGTGGGTGTAGGTGCAGCTGAATAGAAGACGAACATCCACACCCTAGAAAATAATCGCGTCGGAAATATTATTTATCATAATTCTAATAGTTATTGGTAAAAGTTCGAAGGTTCTTTCATTAATAATAATATATTGTAGATAATCGATTATCTTTCTATATAACAACAAAATAAAATCGTGTCTTGATAATGAGCAAATGATTATCAAATGATTGTAGAGATATAAAGCGACAGTCAAGAGCAATATCTAATGAATGTAAAATTTGTGGCGTGCCAACGATATATTCGTACTGCGATGTTATATCATGTCAACTATACAAAGTTTTTTTCAGACGAAATGCTGAACAAGGACGAGTCAATTAAAAAATAAGTTTTTCGTTTCAATAATGTTTATTTATTTTTTAAGATACATTGAAATATGATTTTGATGGTCATTGTGAAATAAATCTCAATACTCGTCATGTCTGTGCTTATTGTCGACTTATGAAATGTTTTGCAAGTGGAATGCAAACTCAAAGGATTCGATCTTTATATCCAAAAACGAACAAAACAAATCAAAAGAGAAAACTAATCGTTGATATAATTCAAACAACATTAAAAGCTTTAGTTAGATTATTTACTCTCCGTAAAACCTTTCAAAGAAACTTTTATTATTATTTTCAATCATATAGACTCTTAAAAAGTAGTTTACTGAGTCGATAGAAAACATTCAGCTTCATTAAATCATCATGAAAAAAAAAAGAAATTCATAATGGAGATGAATATAGAATAATATTAACTATATCAATCATACAATTATATTGAAATTTATTATTGAAATAGAAACATTTTTTATTTGAATTTCTAATTCGATCTGTAACAGTTCATCAATTGAACATCACATGTCTGCTGTAATGAAGTTTTCACACATATGATGAATAGGATAAGATGTTACTTCCAGTTGTATCAGTTCTCACTCTTATGAAAAGAGCTGTATAATGGATATCCGCTCACTGCTCAGATGGACCTGTAATACACCTATTTCTAGTGATATAAAAGGAAATGAACTATATATGTGAAGTACTTTCCTTTGTAGCAATATTCTTGTTTATTTATGTTTAGTTTCCAACATTGAATTTGTTAGAACGAGAAAAATCAAAATTAACTGTTGACCAATGAAATCTTATTTTCAATTCATCTCATTATTATAATGAACATCATAGAATATCAAGAGGTAAATGTTATATGCATGAACAAAATAATTTACCAATAAATTTACGTTTTAAAAGTTCAATAATGGTGGAATATCTTCAAATGTCATTAGATTGAGTTCAATCATTATAGAAAAACAATGAAGATTTTCTTTCTTTATCTTCAGATGATCGTTCTATTTTACTTTTTTAAATATAATTCGACATACAACAACTCTTTTAGCAAATTACATATTTTATCAAATAGGATTGTTGTCTAATCCTACTTATTACAATACAATTGAACATGAAATTCATCGAAGTACAGTATCTGTTGTTAAACTTCTTTGAAAATCGATTATTTCTTGCTCTATTCTCTTTCTCAACAATAATCTTTATATATTATTCTGCTATTCGTTCTGTTGATTTCTCAAATATAAAACAAATTTTTGATATTCGAAATACGTATATTTAATTAACATGGAAATATTTTATCTATAAATATGCCTTTCCAACGATCATTAGTTTACAGTTGTTTTATAGTATATATTTTCGATTAACTTATGACAATAACTCCAACTAGATACGTTCGATGCTCAAATATAAATAAAAAAAGATAATATCGATAAGCTTCGTTTTGGTATAATTTCTTGGAATTGTTAATATAACTATTCAAGATTGAAAGATTTTTCAAAAAAAATTGACGAGTATTTTCTTTCGATATAATTGTGGTTTTTGATCTAAAATAAAATAACAGGTGACAAATATTAGAATTGTTTAAATATTGTTTCTATATGATTTTTATTTTCATTTAATGTTTATCAGCATTTTCATAGAGAATTCTTGTTTTCTTCATACTCTATATTCAATGAACTTATATCAAACATGATTAAATCATATTTATTAATCTCGATTGGATCTTACGATTTTTCTTCGTTTTCTTTAGAAAATTTCACTGAGGAATTCTTCAGAAAATTATTGACAATTCGTTCTAAATAAAATAAACAAATAAGATTACTCATTAAAAAAATAAGCAATAATTAGAGAGATTAAACTCAATATCCTAAACTATCAATCTGTACTGTTATCCATTGAAAATACGAACAAAAACAACCATTAATTCATCTTTATTCCTAACTCAGGATCACTAACCAGTAATTCGATTAATGTTTAAGTTCAATCAGCTCAAACCAGATATGATGTTCGACACTGTTTTGTTCCATATCAACGACATCGCATTAATAGAGCATTATGTCCTATTGCAATAAATTACGAAGTAATTACATAGTCAAAACTATCTGATGAGATCATTTAGCAAAGTCGAAAAACGTCATACTTTGCTTGACTTACTCACACCTATCGAGATCTTTCGTTTGAAACCAAAATGAGAACTTTCAGAAATGAATAAAACATGAAAAAAAGCTCTTGTAGCAGATGCCATTTAGGATGAGAAGAGAGCATTCTTCGTTAAAATAGTATTGTACCTATAGCTTTTAATTTGATTAAGATATCAATCTGGGAGTTTTTTATTTTCGTTATTAGATTCAATGCAAAGAACTGTATCTAAACATGTTTCTGTTTTCATGCTACTAGCGAAGTTTTTCTAAAACAAGATTGATTTCTAATGAACTTATTCAACTGTTGTTACCAGTATGAGACTTAAAAGTGAAGTAGTTATAACTCGAGTTAAAAACTTTTAAGTTATAATTGATCAGATTTTCCGTGAAAAAGTTAATTGAGTTGAAACTATCAACTGTAAAACGTTGACATGTTCGATAATACAGATGAATATATACTCTGGGGTTTCGAATATCCTCGTACAATTTCAAACGGTTATTTTAAAGCAGATCAAATGATCGGTTTTGATGAGAATGCACAATTAATGATTTGTAATAATCAATTTAAAAAATAATTCACATAACATGGTCACATCGCAAATCTAAGTCTAACTATTGACATTCGATAGTCAATGATGAGAAAAATCTATAGGAAAAAATTTGAAAGCAACGAAATGCTTTATTGACAAGATACGGAGTTTCAAATAAATTAACTGTTTTTAATCTTTCAGAAAAGAATCTATCTTGCATTTTGCTTATTTATTACCTAATTTTTGCAATTGATTTTCTTGGACAACATCTTATTTTAAAGAATTCGCAATGAAATATCTGCGTTTGAAGAGTTAAGGACTGGCTTGACATCGATAGAGGTTTTTCAGAGCAGACTAGTCAATTGAAATGCGTGACTTTAACCGGCAAAAGATCGTTGAAAAACTGGCTAGCTCATCACACAATACAACTGGCGAAAAATCGATCCATTTCATATATCTAATTAAGTAATTATTAAGAGAAAAGGCTATTGTCACAATTCCATAAAGACATATATTATGTTCTTCTTTCCTATCGCTTAAGAGTAAATGCATTTCGAATTCGATTTTAAAACAAACATAATCTTTTTATTTGAAAAAATCAATTGTCCGTAACATCATAAACACATATATATATATATATATCAAAGAAGAACAATAGTGAGATAAGAAGAAAAGGCGGTACAACAGAATAGAAGAACAGACTAAATAGAGAAATAAAGATGTGATACCATAACAAATATCTTTTTGATAGTGTCTGGACAAATGAACAAAAAGAAAAAGCAAAGTATAATACTATGAGGACAATCGAATGGGTGTCTTAACACAATGAAAATCGCTTTTCAATGTTTTTTATCATTTCACACAAAAATATTCTAATATTTTTCCGATTTTGAGAGGTAAATTTCTCTTTTCTAATTTTTTTATTTTGCCAGTCTATATTAAAAGTAGTTTGAAGTTTAACATCATTATTATTAGCAGATGTTGAAATCCAAACTGAATAAGTACCAGGAGCAACAGTCCATTTTTGATTAATAACATTCCAATATGAAATATCCTTTTGTGTTAATATGAATGAAACGCGTTTCGATTGACCTGCTACTAAGTACACTCGTTCGAAACCTCGTAATACTTTTGCTGGTTCTTCTGCTTCAGCCGGAAATCCAAGATAGAGTTGAAGTACTTCTGAACCATAAACTTCGCCACTATTAGTGACAGTAAATGTTATTTCGTAGACAGGTTCATAGAGTTTCGAAGTAGCAATATTAGTATAAGGTCTTATTCAATGTTGTCGATAATATGATGAAACCTTATGTTTACCTTTTCCAGCTTTAACAATATGAAGTTCAGAAAAGGAAAATGTTGTATATGAAAGACCATATCCGAAATAATATCGTGGTAGAATATTATATTTATCAAAATGACGATAATCTAAGAAAACACCTTCATTATAATTGGAATGGTATGTTGGGCTAATATCAGTGCCATAATCAGAATTTTTTTTAGCAAGTGTAAAAACAAGCTTGCCTCCTGGATTATAATTCTCAAAGAGAACATCAACAATAGCTGATCCATATTCTGATCCAGGCATACCTGACCAGATAACACCGACCACATTGGGAAGATCAATCCAACCTTCAAGATTAAGTTGTGAAACACTATTGACGATGACAATAGTATTAGCACAACGAGAAGCAACAGTTTGAACAAGTTCATCACCATTATTTAAAGCATGAAGATCATTTCTATCGAATCCTTCTGAAGACCAAGCACTAATAAAAACAAGACATTTAGCAGCAGCAAAACCACGAGCATTGAATGAGTTATTAATAGCAACATAATCATTTTGGTTAGTGATATATCGAATTTGAAAATGAAAATCTCGACCTTTAATTAAAAGTGAAGTAAGAGGATCAATGGCGTATGTTGGTTGAACAAAGCCTGAACCTCCGCCTTGATATAAAGCACCTGAATGTTTTGCCGAACCTCCTGAACCAAAACCTTCATCAGATTGACCTGCTGCTGATCCATAAATAAAATAGTATGTATCGTTTGTAACATCGAACGGTAAAATATTGTTTGTATTCTTAAGTAAAATAATGCCTGCAGTAGCAATTTCTCGATTAATCTTGTAATGATCTTCCATAACATTCCGATCTAAGTTAAGTGATGGATATTCTTGATCTTGTCTGAGAAGATAATAGGGTGTTAAAAGTCGAATAATCATATCATCAAGTCTCTCTTCTGTAATCATTCGATTTTTAACAGCTTGTACAAGATTAAAGCCCATTAGATCATCATCTCCTGCCATATCTACATCTAAACCTGCCAAAGCTGATTGAACACCGGTTTTTGTTGCACCCCAATCAGACATAACATTACCAAGAAATTGAAGTTCTTCTTTCAAAAGTTTATTTAATATTTTATCATTTTGACAAGTTGGTGTACCATTCACTTGATTATATGAACACATAACCGAACCTACGCCAGCAGCAACACTAGAAGCAAATGGCCAAAGATATATTTCATGCATTGTTTTATCATCAACATTGGCTGAATAAGCTCTGCAATTATTAAGATCTGATTGACTTTGACTATCTGATGGACAAACAAGACGATTGGTTTCTTGTTCATTACAAATATAATGTTTAGCAGTTGCAACAACACCTTGATCTTGAATACCTTGAACATAATAAAATAAATTTTCACCAGCAAGATATGGATCGGAACCAAATCCCTCCCAATTACGACCATATCGAGCATTTCGATCGATATTCATCATCGGATCCAAAGCGAAATGGACTCCTTTACCTCGAAATTCTTTGCCTATTGCCGCATCACGTCTATAAAATAAGTTTCGATCCCATGTAGCTGCAATTTGTATACCAGCAGCAAAAGCAGTAGAATGTAGAACTTTACCACCGACACCTGATGGTGAGTCTTGGAAACAGAGACCCTTGAAATTCAGACGGGATATAGGTAGAACGTTACCTATACATGGACCATGAATACCAGACGTCATGTTACATTTTTCTTCTAATGTTAATTGTGCGACAAATATCTCGGCTATACTAATGGCTTCCTCCCATGTTTTACTTGCAATTTTCGAATCTTCATTCCAATTGAGACCAACAACGGCCGAAAAAATAGACAAAAAAAAAACAACCATCATAATCACGAAGAGACGACTACCAATCATTTTGATGATAATGTTTGCTTTTTTTCTGTCTTATAAAGTATATTTATACATAAGGAGAGATACGAACGCAAAAAAAAACACAAAGTTATGATTTTTCTTATTATAGGGCCGGACAAAAGTTCTGGGACAAACT
>CAJNOL010001416.1:39807-65419 GCA_905250125.1 Rotaria sordida | reverse complement strand
TATCTTGTGCTTTTATATAGGTTCCAATACCTATAATTATTTTTATGATATTAGTTGCTATCTATCTTATTATTGCACCTGTTATATCAAGTCCAAATATTGGATATCTTATTGCAGTTATTATTTTGCTTGCCGGTTTGATATTCTACTATTTATTTGTTTTTCGTAAAATACAACTAAACTTGATGAGTAAATTTATCTACTATATAGCTATTATTTTAAAAATTTATCTATTTTTTAGAAAAAATCAACATGTTTTTTCAAGAATTTTTCGATTTAACAATAGCGGCAGTCAACATTGAAGCATAATTCTATTCATATGTTACTGTTGGCATATAAATTAGCTCTTTTGTAATTATAAATAGATATTTAGTTACATGTTAATATCAAGGGGTCAGTTTTTTTTTACACTCTGTACCTTTTCAAAAAAAAAGATAACGTTCCAAAAAAAGTAGAATGTTCCTTTCATATCAGAAAGTGTTTCGACTAAGTTTGGAACGGTTTCCGACATAAAGGGAACGCATTCCACTTTTCTTGGAACGCGTTAGAACGTTCCACATTTTCCACTGGAAGGGTTGTCAAGATCATTCAAAGATTGAAGGGGAGCGATAATCTTGAGTAAGATCGATATCTTTTTTAAATTTTCTAAGAGGAAAATCGGAAATTTTTGAGAAAAAACTTGTCAAAACGACAAGAATTCTTATCATTAAACACAGTTAAAATATGTATAAATCATTATCTTCACTCTTTTATTTTTTTCTGACAAATGAGCAGCGGACTATGAATATGAACTAGGGTGTGGGTGTGGGTGTGGATCTGTTTGAAGAGAATAGACACCCACACCCACACCCATCCACCCACACCCACACCCACCCACACCCACACCCCACACCCACACCCACACCCATCCACACCCACCCACCCACACCCACACCCACCCACACCCACACCCCACACCCACACCCCACACCCACCCACACCCAAATATAGAGAAAATAATCGATTGTCATTACTTTAAACGATTAGATTAACATCATAATCTACATTAGAAGAAATTATTCATATAAAATTCAACACAATGGCTGAAAAATTCGAAATAAATGTAAATGATTGTGATAAGAATAATTTCTATTGATTGATAATAATGTTCAAATAAATATTCATAAGGTTGAATTTTTTTTTCTTTAGAATGTCATCGATTTGGCTACACGGTATAAAATTTTTCAGATGAAGTTGATGGAGATGTTGAATACAGAAGGTGCTGAAGTCAATAAGGAAAAAGTCAAGCAAATATCCTTGGAATGTGGATTACCAACACCAACAACAAAGTAAATTAGTCAATTGATAACTGTAATGTACTAAATATTATTCTATTCTATTCATTTTTGTTTATTTTGTTGTGTATTGAAGAAATCATTTTTTTTTTCTTATGACATTTATTCATGCCTCAATAAAATAAAAAAGAACAACCAGACTTAAAATTTCACTTTCGAATACTTCATTTACTATAATATTATTCTCAAATCGATTACAATTTTAAATGATCTCTCTCTAATATTTGAAGGACGTATGTAAATAGTTAATTACTTTAATTAAATTGTCTAAAATCATCAATTCTTCATTGAGCAAATTTTGTTTTGACTCAAATAGAGTAATTCATATGAACAATACTAGTAAAAATTGCGATGGTTAGATGAACTTTTAGAGCATGATCATGATTTTTATATTCCCTAGACTGAAAGGCTAGAGTCTAGAAACCTAAATTTATCTGTGTCTGTCTGTCTGTCTGCAATATAGTTATCATATGGTAACTATGGCCCAAATGAACATTTGGTCATCATGATTCAAAGGACCGTGTAATAACTGTGATACAAACAATTGTAAAGTATAGTTAAGACGAGCATTTAATTAGTGGAATTCGAACTAACCGAGTACTACGGCTTAAAGAAAAAATTGTTGGATAAATAATTCAGTACTGTTGGATTGATTGTTCAAAGCTACATATATAAATCAATATCCATCTATTCGTTTCATTGAAAGGAGAAGATTTAGAATCGAGAACTCATCTGTTTCTGTCTGTCTTTAATATAATTCAGATGACCGTGTAGTATGGTTAAAAACGATATTTCCTCAATAGTTTTAAATTAAATCAAAACTATTATGAAGAAGAATTCAATGCAAGAATAACATCGAACAATCACGTTTGTCTTGAAATCGATTTAGATTCATATTGAAGAGCGTTTGAAAAGATATTACGTCCATATGTGTGCGTGTATTATTTGTCCAAGAAAAATAGTAGAATACAAGTTTTCTTATATAGAAAAGGATCATTTTTCTCTAGATGTACATATGGACAGAGAGAGAGAAAAATAAAATAATGCAATTATTACGATGGATGAAAACAACGTCAAGTGAGGAAAGTAAGGAGAAGAAAAGAAAACTAGTGTGAATAATCTTAGCCAATCAGGCAGAAAGTATGATATTGAGAGATACCCAACATCGACATCAGTTCCTATGGAGTCGCCCATACTCTGATTAGCAGCACATAACAATTTTTAGTAGGACTGTTGAGTATTTTTTTAAAATATCATCAATGTCCCAACTCCTTCATATAGAAAAATAGGAGATTCTACCGGAAACTCTTGCTAGTTGATAATGAGTCCCTGCTGTTTTGAAAGATGATATCTATGAAACATATAGAGCTTGATAGTGTGCAATATTTGAGAAGGTTTCATATTGGCTCGCACTTGTTCTGTGGCATAGAGTTGAACACGCCAGAATGTCATATAGTCAAGAATAGCCTAGATCTAGAAACGGTATCATTTTTAAGTATAAAGAAAGCAATGATGACAATGATTGCTTATAGAGAATTGAAGAGAATCTATAACTCTATTGAACCGAGTTTGAAAAAAAATCTCGCATAATTTTATCTTAGAACATTTTAAGAGTTCCAATGTCTATGAGTATCATATATATCCCTCACGGATATTAACCACTAAATGAGCTCTCAGCACTCAAAATTTGAGAAGAGCTAGATTTCTTACTCTTCATTCTATGTGTCGCAAATTGCTCTACGAGATTATATATATATGATATTCTAGTCCTAGCTGGATCACTCAATCTGGCGGAGTTCTTTTTTGACTGTTATTAGTAACGATCCATTTTTTTGGACTCGATTCTTTTTTGTAACGATTGTTTTTCTTTTTAGTTTATATAATGAGAGTAATATGAAAACAACAAATAAAAGTTTAAGTGATAATCAAGAAATGAGATAAACAAAAATTCTCTTTTTGGTTTAGTGTATTTTCATTTAAATTATTTTATTAGAGTTATTACTAGTATATTTTATACAATAATTGAACTTGTACAAGAAATAAATGAAAATACAGATAAACAATGGAAGAATTTTCAATAATTATTACAATATAAATTATGTATTTTCGAATAAATAATAATAATGAATTATTTGCTAGTACATTCTATCATACAATTTATATTTTTTTTTGTAATGCATCTTCGCCACCATTACCTATTCGAAAACTTCATTTACTTCTTTAAAAAACTCTATTAGTTTATATTTTATATATGTATTTAATCGAATATTAATATTGATTGTTTCTTTTTTGAAATAGTATACTCTCGGAAGTGTTGATGAGGTATTTGAACAAAAAAATCAAGCTCAATGTGAACATGGTCTTGAACCTACTACTGAAAATCCAGCTAAAGTTATTGCACGAATGCCACCAATTTCACCACTATTAGCAGGTGCTGAATGTTTAGAAATACAAAATCAAGCTGAAGGTAGAAGACAAGTAACTGAAAGTAAAATATCAATAATGATCTTCTACGGTTTCTCAAATAGCATTTTACGAAACAATCGACTTTGGATTCAGATACTGCTTGGTGATGATAGATCGACAAGTGGAAATAATACATCAACGGATGATGATACGACAACGATTATGGCATCAACAATAGCTTCATCACTTAGTTCATCAGAATCGATGACATCATTAGCAAGTGATGCATCGAGTATTGACCTAGCGTCAACTTTACTTATGAAAGAATTACCTTGAAAAACAAAAGTTAGGTAAAAGAAAACTTATAATCAATAATTTATGTTATAATATTACATTGATTTAAATAGACAAAAAGATTTAGAAGCATTTCTTTAACATACTCGAAAGAAATTAGTTGGGTTTACAATAAAAGATTATTTAACAACATTAATTGGTTTATCAACGTCTATTCATGAGAGTATCGAAATCCTTAAACAGGTAAAAATTTACCTTAAAAAAATAATTGTATATCCTTTCTCTTTCTAGCATTTATATATACATTATTACTTGATACTGACTATCACAAGCCAAGTCAATAATAAGCTTTTTTTCCTTTGAGTCATTGGTAGGGTATTAGATCTTAGGTTAAGCTAAATCACAGATAAACTAATGATTACCGACGAGAGGAATTGAGCCCTCTGCAGAAACAGTTGAGCTTTGCCTAGGATTAAAATGATGTATCATTAACATCAAAAAAAGCATATCCCCTTTTCAGCCTTACACGTGGAAAAATTCTCAACTATCCAATCGCTTTTGATTGTCATGAGAAGTAGTGAAAAAGTCTATTTCGATTTTAGTTTTCTGGTCTTCGCTTGTTGAGTTCTGAACGTTTTACTCGATTTTGCATAGATCCTCAACAAATAAAATGTATGCCGTTTTACTTTTATCCTTACACACGTTTTAAATCTGTTAGAATATTTTATTCTCCTTAGTTCCTTTCGTTCTTTTAGGTCACTTTCGTCCCAATTAGTCATTTTAGATCCCTTTAGTTACTTTATGGTGCTGATATGGCTTAAGATAAGATCGACTCGCACTCTAAAGGTACTAAAGAGTGAAAAGTATGAAGCTCATAGTAGCTTTCAAAGTGTAAACGTAAAACTGGATAAATTTAATTTTTCGTGAATCCTTCACGGTCATCAAAAAACTTTGATTATCATCTAATATATGTCTAGTAATTTGTTTTTTTAGAAAGAAACAAATATACTTGATACTGCAGCTGAACGATTATATCGAACAACTCTCTCATAAATCCCACAATTTCTTGTGAGCACATCAAATCAGTCAAACAAAATCTCTTAAAAAAAGAAACAACAGATTTTTATGCATTGAAATGAATTCTTGTCTGCTAGGGTTATGTTAACGAGTTCAATATGTTGAAATAGATCAACGAAATATAATCGAAATGTCTCATACTGAAAATCGTAAAAAAATACGTTCAAGTATTATCTATAGTAAAATAATATTGAGTCTATATTTAACTATAATGTTTATCATCTAATCTAATAAAAATGATCTTGCTACTTCTTTATTGATCGTGTAAGTGATAAACTTGACTTCGCGACATATGAATTCAATTTACAGATCAATCTGTTTCTGACGGTCTGTATTTCATCGTGCAACAAACATATGATAATACAAATGAAGCAAAAAGGAGAAAGAATAAAATAAGTCATTCAGTAATAAAACTCATTACAATCATAATGACAAAGTCAATGACTATTATCTATTTTCGTTTCATTTCTTAACTCATTAATTCTTTTATTTTAATTGTTAATAATAATAATAAAACAAACGCTCAAGTATAAAGTTCCGATTAGAAAAATCAAGTTGATTCGTGAAAAAATTGTAATGGTAAATGAGCATGAAGTGTACTGCGTGTAGATTGATTGGGATCGACAGTCAAATTTGGATATCTTTCACAAACATTTGGAATGTAATTAAGAAAATTTTCATGTACATAAGTAGTCTTTGGAGATGTTTTAGTACAAACCGAAGTTAAAGATTTTGTATGAATATCCTTGGGTGTATTCAAAAGTAAATGACGTATATTCATTGTAACCGGTTGACCCATACGAACTTTTTCATTTGAAATATCGATTAAAAACGTATCAATTGGATTAGATGCCGAATGTTTCACTAGATGTGATTCGTTAGTAAGATTTTTTTGATATGATTGTTCATTCTTGTTTATTGTCAACGATGACTGAACACGTATCAATGTTCGATGTTCATGAACAGATGTATTATGAATAATATTCGATACTAATGATCTTCGAGGAGGATCAGTTCGAATAGAAATACGATCGAAAGTTTTAGGTTCATATGAATTAAAACGATGAGAAGGAATAGAAAATTTATCGAAGACTATAGAGTAAGATGGAGAAATTGGATATTTTTGCACATGGTGATGTGATGATAAATAATGATCATGATGATACGAAGAACCATTTATGATACTCGGCAATGTGTTCGTCGTCTGAGTATATTTATCACGAATAATAGTAATCATTTTGCCTCGTTTTTTATGTTTACAAGTTGATGATACCAAACCCATGGTATACGAAAATAGAAATGTAATCTTAATTCTCACTTCTACTGTGATGATCAATTTTTTATCTATCTATCGTCTGTCTTTATATATCGAAAGAGAAAAGGATTGATAATAAATTATTATTTTTTTTTGTTCACAAAACCACCATCTGTATGTACATAGCATAGCAGATAAAAAGTCAGATTCACCTTTAACACAAGACAAAAAAAAAGAAGATAAATCTTTGCCATTGCTCTTTCATATATTTATAGATCCAAAAACAAATATATACAAGTACATATCTACATTTGGACAACGACATTCAACATTATAGAGCTATTTAGGAAGAAGAATCTTCTTTTTTTTGCTTCAACATATACTTTTATCTAGTGTCCTCTTTCGAAATATGTTGTTTTTCTTTTTTCTATTTTTCATATAGAGGACAGCAAACATTGACTCAAAATGATAATTATATTGTGTGATTACGTATATTTTTCTTCTATTCTATTCAAGAAATATCAATAAGCGAAAAAAGATAATATCTTTCTTTTATTCATTATTTTAAAATGTCTGAAAACAAGTGAGCCATTTGGCTGCTACTATTATTATTGCTATTAGAATTTTTCTGATTATCTCAGCTAGTCTATTGTATTTTTGCTTTAATCATGAATAAATCACGCAATGATCACCGTCAGCTACCAACACCGATCAATTCAAAAAAGTAACCGCTATGTATATATATATATGCTGCTTGCTTTGGTTTATTAGATTTTATATTTAACTTCATTTTTTGTTTATTAATTATCTAACATTTTTTAGAGTAATGCCATCAGCTCAGGAAGAACATCAAAAAGTTAATATTCGAATTAATGATACAACAGCTGCTAATATTCATAAAGCTGCTGTAACACGTGACTATATTAAACAACCACGATTGAGTAAACAAAAACAAAAAAACAAAAGAAACCACTCTTTAAATATTTATTTTTTCTAGCATATAAAACTGTTGTCGGTGTTAATGGTCCATTAGTTATATTAGATAATGTTAAATTTCCAAAATTTGCTGAAATTGTTAATTTAACATTACCTGATGGTACTATACGTAGTGGACAAATTCTTGAAGTATCAGGATCAAAAGCTGTTGTACAAGTATTTGAAGGAACAGCAGGCATTGATGCAAAATTTACTACTGTAGAATTTACTGGTGATATTTTACGTACACCAGTTTCAGAAGATATGCTTGGTAGAATATTTAATGGTTCAGGAAAACCTATTGATCGTGGTCCATCAGTTTTAGCTGAAGATTATTTAGATATTAATGGTATGTATTAGAATTTTTATTATTAAAAATAATTATTCAATCAAAAATATCTTAAATAGGTGAACCAATTAATCCATTTTCACGTGAATATCCTGAAGAAATGATTCAAACAGGTATATCAGCTATTGATGTTATGAATAGTATTGCTCGTGGTCAAAAGATTCCAATATTTTCAGCAGCTGGTTTACCACATAATGATGTAAATTTCTTTTTTTTCTTTTCGTTTACACAAAAAAAAAAAGCAATGTATCTTTTAATAAATTAGATTGCGGCACAAATATGTCGTCAAGCTGGTCTTGTTAAACATGCAAAAGATGCAGCTGATAGTGATGATAACTTTGCTATTGTTTTTGCAGCTATGGGTGTATGTAATTGAAGGATTTTCTTAAATAAATTAATTTTAATATAAATAATTATTTGTGTTTTTATTATTTTAAAAGGTTAATATGGAAACTGCTCGTTTTTTTAAACAAGATTTTGAAGAGAACGGTTCAATGGAAAATGTTTGTTTATTTTTAAATTTAGCAAATGATCCAACGTAAGAATAGAGAAAAAAAAAACAAATTGTTTATTTGAATATTTAATTTTCTCTAAATAGAATTGAACGTATTATTACACCACGTATTGCATTGACAACAGCAGAATTTCTTGCTTATCAATGTGATAAACATGTACTTGTTATTTTAACTGATATGAGTTCTTATGCAGAAGCATTACGAGAAGTTTCAGCTGCTCGTGAAGAAGTACCTGGTCGTCGTGGCTTTCCTGGTTATATGTATACAGATTTAGCAACTATTTATGAACGTGCTGGACGTGTAGCTGGTCGACATGGATCAATAACACAAATTCCTATTTTATCTATGCCTAATGATGGTTATTATTATTATTATATTAAAATAATCCTAAAATTCTTTTCTTCTATAGATATAACACATCCAATTCCGGATTTAACAGGTTATATTACTGAAGGACAAATCTATGTTGATCGTCAATTACATAATCGACAAGTAAGCAAAATTTCAAAAAAAAAAAAAGGAAAATTCTAATGATTAATAAATTGATTAGATCTATCCACCGATTAATGTCTTACCATCATTATCACGTCTTATGAAATCAGCTATTGGTGAAGGTATGACACGAAAAGATCATGCTGATGTTTCAAATCAATTGGTATATATATATATATATTATATTTCTCTTGAATTATCTATTTTTCTTTTGTTATTCTTGTTTAGTATGCTAATTATGCTATTGGAAAAGATATAGCTGCAATGAAAGCTGTCGTTGGTGAAGAAGCTTTATCATCAGATGATTTACTTTATTTAGAATTTTTAGGCAAATTTGAAAAGAATTTTCTTACGCAAGGTATATTTTTTATGAATAAAATATTAACTTTATTTCTTTTTTTTTTGTATTATAAAGGTCCCTATGAAAATCGTACTATAGCAGATTCATTAGATGTATGTTGGCAATTACTTCGAACATTTCCACGTGAAATGCTTAAACGTATTCCACATAATATTCTTCAAGAATTTTATCCACGTGATGGAGGAAAACATTTACAACAAACAGCAACAACAGCTGAATAAAACAATATACTTAATTTTATCTTCTTATGCATTTATATCTTTATGCTTATTTATCTAATACTAGTGCAATATCCAAACTAATACTGTAATCGTAATAGAAAAAAAAATAGTGATGCAACGACAACATTCTTTTCATATTCCATATTTCTATGTGATTTTATTATATTTTTCTTTTTATTAGAGTATTTCCTGAGATCTTTATCTTTTATAGTTATATATGCACCCTGTCTTGTTTTTTTTTCCCTTCTTCAATAATTATATATTGTTTGTGCATTTAAGATTATGACAAGAAAAAAAATATATATACTTTATTTTTAACTTGAAATTATGTAAAGATTATTGCGCGATTCTTCTTATTTTAGACTATTCATCTTTCAAATTTATTATATATAATAAATCATCGAGCTTTAAATTTCACTAGTTAAAAGAAGAAAAAAAACAAAACCAGTTTTCTACTTTTTATCGTATGACTGATCAGAATATAATTAATCTTCGTTCAGCGGACCCGTTCGCCGATGTAACCGGGTCGAGTGCATCAGATAGTGGCGCTACTGGTGGTGCCGGTGGTCAACGTAGTTCTAATTTAATTCATATTCGTATTCAACAACGAAGTGGAAAAAAAACCTTAACTACAGTTCAAGTATTTTAATCAATATTTTGTTTTTTTGTTTGTATTGATTTTATTTTCTCTTAAATTTAATTATTTAGGGTATTGGTGAAGAATTCGATAAAAAACGTTTATTACGTGCATTCAAAAAGAAATTTGCTTGTAATGGTACAGTTGTTGAACATCAAGAATATGGTGAAGTAATTCAACTTCAAGGTGATCAACGAACTAATGTAAGCCAATTTCTTAAAGAAATTGGTATTTGTCAAGCTGAACAACTTAAAGTCCATGGCTTCTGAAAATAATGATTATATTCATTCGATATAAATTTCTCATTTTCCGGAAAGAAAAACAGAACTATATATTTATGTTCCATTCATTTTTCTGTTTCTTATGTTTATCATTGATTTCTTTTTCTCAGAAATATATATGCATGTCAACTTAAAAAAACATTCTCTCAAATTTGATATTATCTATTCTATTAAATAGATCAAGTGATAGATTTCGAAAGTAAAAAATAACAAATGTGATTGAGAAATTAAACGATATATTAAACTTCCATCAGTAATATATACAGTTTACGTAAATTTGTGGATTGTTTCTCCCTAGCGTGTGTATTGCTTACCAGTTAGTCTCTTGTGATTCAAATGTTTAATGAATTTCATTTGTTCAAAAGTATCATGTAGGATTCTTTTGAATAAAAACAGTTCATTATTACGCCCCATTTCTGAAGAGATCGAATATTTTTAGTGAATTTTCGCTGAACTCTCCTACATTTACAGTAAGATCATATTTTCGAATTTCGATGTAAAAATTTGTCCATATAGAAACTTCAATTAGGCTAGCTGGTATAAAATATTTCAGATGTCTTGGGCTAAACAACTCTGAGATATGCAGAGATTTAGTCTAAAAATTCTGAAATATTTGTTTTACAAGCTAGAATAATTGATGTCATTAGGTAGGCAAAGTTTCAGATTGAAATTCGAAAATATGGTCTTGTTGCAAAGGTGAAATTATACAGCGAAAACTCACTAAAAACTTTCGATTAGCTCAAAAACAGACCATAAATAGGATATTTTTTAAATGTTAGACAGAGTTCATTGAGGTTACGAGATGCATAAACGTGGAAAACTTCCCGGATGCTTCCCTGTTGATTTCAATTATTTTTTTTTTGAATATAGATGCTATATCATTGGCTAGTGAAAGTTCTAAAAGGACTTGTGTTCCTATTGACATTTAACAGAGCTATTGAATTTTTAGTATATCTATTTGTTAGAAACGACCGTAGAATTCCATGTTTTCTGAATAATCGTATTTTGAATATTGTCTTGAAATTATCACGAATTGAAAGTCTCATATAAAGTAGCTCGTATGAAGAGTTTCAAAGTTTGTGAACTTCATCTCTGTAAACTTTTCATAAATAGAAGTGTAGTGAATAATATAAGAATATTTTTAAAATTACATAGCTCGTAGGAATTCAAGCCCTGTTAGGATTTTTATTACTAGAGTATTATGTAGTGTCGATAGACAAAAAATAATTCAAAATCGAAAGGAGACATTTGGGAAAGTTCTTTCGTAAGCTTCGACGAAAAAACAAACCGGCATCTGAAAATATTCCCTCGTCAGAGTCATGATTTTGCTAAAGCAAACCTTTATAAAAAAAAAAGAAATTTATGCAAAGTGATCTATAAGTAACAGGACAACAAGGGTACCCTATAATAACTGATGATAAATTGTTAATGGTATTTTTCATACTTTTATTAATGTAGAAAGCTGACATTTTTATCATATATATATATCTAATCGAGAACTTTTACTACTGAAAGTTTCACCTTTTTATATCAATAAAAGGTATGAAAAATGTCATTAACAATTTATCATCAGTAATTATAGGATACCCTTGATGTCCTGTTACCTTTCGGCCATCCTGTATTTTAATTAATTATTTTCAAATGAAAGTATTAAATCTATTTTAATTCAAAAATTTTTCTTAGTAAAGTGCCGATAATTAGAATTTCAAATAAAAAGTTTTTTTCCTATTTTTTTACATTATCTGATAGACCAGGAACTGCTGATCACGAAAATCTACTTTCTAGCCTTAGCGAATATTTCCTTCCGATCGAAAAACATGAAATACTCGAGAGATATCGTTTTTCGAGAAAAACACATCCCTTGCAAATGTAAAATTTTCTACTTCATTCTTTTTTTCTGTTTCTGAAAATAATTTTTTCAAATTCCGCATCAAAAACTCAGTATATATGAGTTGTTAAATCGACTCCAGATCCAAAACTCTTTTGGTGAGGGTACTTTGAATTGCGTCAAATGCACCACGTATGGATCGATTTTCTAAAGCTATCTAGTTCTTCTATGTAAGCGATAGAGTTAAATATTTTGTTTCATTCTATTTATCATACCACCCCCCAACATCTCTAGTATGGATTTTTTTCTTTCTTGAGAAAATCCAGTTTTGCTGAATTTTGGATCAAATAGGCGGAATTTGGCTCATATTTCTTCATAAAACGAAGCTTTCATGCAATAATATTATCAAATTCAAAATCAGCACAAAAAAACTGAATCGATTGATGTATGTTTTTGAAAATTCTGTTAACTTTTATTTTTTGATGAAAATTGCAGCCAGGTTTTCATCCGAAAACTCGAAAAAAACTGAAATCAACGAAAGATATTAAATTATACATCAATTGATCCAGTTTTTTGTGCTGATTTTGAATTTGATAATATTATTGCATGAAAGCTTCGTTTTATGAAGAAATATGAGCCAAATTCCGCCTATCTGATCCAAAATCCAGAAAAACTGGATTTTCTCATGAAAGAAAAAAAATCCATACTAGGGGTGTTGGGAATGAACAAAATATTTAGCTCTATCGCTTACATAGAAGAACTAGATAGCTTTAGAAAATCGACCTATACGTGGTGCACTCGACGCGATTCGAAGCACCCCACTAAAAGAGTTTTGGATCTGGAGTCGATTTAACAACTCATATATACTCAGTTTTTGATGCGGAATTTGAAAAAATTATTTTCAGAAACAAAAAAAAAGAATGAAGTCGAAAATTTTACATATTTTTGCTAGGGATGTGTTTTTCTCGAAAAACGACACCTCTCGAGTATTTCTTATTTTTCGATCGGAAGGAAGTATTTGCTAAAGTTAGAAAGTAGATTTTCATGATCAGTAGCTCCTGGTCTATCAGATGATGTAAAAAAATGGGGAAAAAAAATTTTTTATCTGAAATTCGAATTACTGGTACCTTATATTAAAAGAAAATTTCTATACTACTTGTGACCTCTGTTATTTCTCTAAAATTATTCGTAGATAATGAGTCATGTGTAAGTCAAATAAATCCTCTTGTTGTCAATTTATTTTTTCAATTTCGGAATAGGCATGAGTAACCCCATAACAACGGACTATAGTATTGATAGTGTCTACAAAACTTTTAGCAATGTTATTGATAAATCCGATATGAAATCACTTCATCTTCATGAATTTATTATTGCTTTTCAAGAATTATCAAAGCAAGTATTAATAACATATAATTCATTCTAATATATTTAATGTTTTATTATATAGATTTTTCAATCATCTCAATAGAGTTTTTTCTTTTATTGCTTATGACCTTGCTGATAAATATGATATTATTGAGAATCTCTGTCAAACTAATCCAATAGATTATTGTACTATTCAAACAATGATTGAATATGAAAAATTTCGAGATGATAAAACAGGAACAATTGCCCTATTACGTTTATTAAGAGCTTTAGAATTTATTTATCTTTTCTTAAAACAAGCTATTATTTCACCAATGAATTCTTCAACAACAAAACATATTGCGTGGGATGTATATAAACAAACTTTACATAAACGACATAATAAAGCTATTCGATTAACAATTTGGTTTGCAACAGCAACAATACCTAAACGTGAAATATTAAAAGAAACTTTATTACATGGTGAAATTGAACCTAATACAGCTGATAAATGTTTTCCATTAATTGAAAATATTTATCGTAATATTTATGAATTATATGAAGAAAATGATCTACTTGAATTAGTTTCATTGTGATAAATTAAACAAAAAAAATCTCTTTTTTTTTTCACTCTTTTTATTTGTCAGAACACAAAAAACATCTTTTTTTTATACATGCACAATTATTATATTTCCTTATTTTTTTTTTTTATTATTATAATTAATAACATAATTAACTCTTTCGAAGACCTAATGCAGGTATTAATATGACGAGAATTATAACACCAATAGTAATAGCTACAGAAACAATAACTGTCACTTTCTGAAAGTGAAAATAGATCTTTTTGTTTGTTTTTTTTTGGAATAATTATACATTTCACTCACTCGTCGAGAAATACTACGTGATGTTCGTTCAATAACTGGTATTGCATCTTGTGTAGTTGGACCATCGACGAAAGGTGTATCAGCGGACATCATCATATCTCGATCATTTCTAAGTTCCTAAAATATATTATCATAAAAATTATGTCTTTAATTTAAAAAAAGAACAATCATTAGACTATCGAAGATACTTAATAGAAATTTTTTTTTTTTTGTTCATCGACATCAAAATTTTAGCTTTCAATATCAACAAAACATATTCTATAAAAGTTGTGCTTGTTACCATATTGATTGATTCAAGTTTTATAAGGATAATAAGAATGCGAAAATTGCATTATGATTTATCTAAAATGTCTATTTGATAATAATCTATCTTCTATCGGGATTCTAAATCAATGAATTCCCAGCTGAATTTTTTATTTTCTATAGAATGGTTAAAAAAAAAAATATTCGAAAGTAAATAGTATCTTCAGATCGACATGGATTCCACATCTCTCTCTCTCTGTTGCATAATAGTTCTCATGATTTTTCAATACAAAACTTTTAGCATTTTTCGTTGCCATGATACGATTATACAGCAAAATAAATATGACATTCGAAATAAATGTTAAAATCTATGTTGAATTAAAAACATTTTATAAAAAATTTTTTTCCTATGAAAAATTCATTTGTGATCTTTCCCATTGTATTTTGCCACATGATCTCATAGGAATCAGTTTTTCGTAGGAAAAAAAATGTCTCTATTTAATGTAGTTTTTTGACATTCATTCCGATTGTCGCATTTAATTTGCTTTACAATTGTGTCATGATAATAAAAATGCTATCATTATGTAATGGAGATATGTAAAATCTATTTTGCTTCGAAGATATCATTTACTATCGAATCTTTTTTTTTTGTTTATCATTTTATAGAAAAAATTCAACTGGGAATTCTTTGATTTAGAATCCCGATAGAAGATAGATTATTATCAAATAGACATTTTAGATAAATCATAATGCAATTTTTGTATTCTTATTATCCTTATAAAACTTGAGTCAATCAATATTGTAACGAGAATAGCTTTTATAGAATATGTTTTGTTGATATTAGACGCTAAAATTTTGATGTTAATGGTTTTCTACGTCGATGCACAAAGAGAAAAAAAAGAAATTTTTTTTCGAGTGCCTCATAATTCTTTTCTTAATTATCCTCAGTGCAGCTGTCACTCAGCACGTGAGACAGAAGGAGAGAAGGGCACACAATGCTTGAGTCTTAAGAAAAGCAACTCTTCGTACACAACGTTCCATAACAGAAACGTACGCTACGAGTCTCTCTCAGGATCTTGAAAATTTTGCTTTAGATTACAAATGTTTTATCTTTCTTCTACGGTATGATATATTGTTTAATAATTTTGAAAAGAAATAATTATTATTATAGCAGGTGATAATAGAATATTCAGCTTTTTTTTTATTTTGTATTGTTTTCTAACGTTTTTATTTTATTTACTTCGTATAGAAAAAAATTAATTTCTACATACATTAGCCGTCAAAGTATTGTTCGTACGTTCCAACATTTTCCGCTTATTCTACGTTGTTCGGTCACGTAACTGTGTCCCATTTTCAGCACGATAGGAAGCATCATCTTCTCTTCCGGTTGAGTCAGAAAGAGAGAAAGAAAAAGAAAAAAGAGTATTTCATGCGTTCTTCAATTCTTTTCTCTTTTCATTATCATATACCAGAAAATATTGCTTGATCGGCGAACTACCAATCATGTCTTTTTTTATTTCCTATTATCAGTTTACCGAATTTCTTTTCTTTTTTTCTTTATATAACAATTAATGATTGAATAGATTCATAATAATGATTTCTTTTTTGTTTCTCTAATTTCATGTCATAGTAATCTTGCTTCGAAAAGATCTGATTACAGATGATTATCAAGATAATATATTCTGAATTAGAGATATGATAGATACGACAATTTATGTCAACTGATAATATTAAGAAGAAAGTAAAAATGTTTTTTTTTTCTTTTCTCGTGATTCGTCTATAATTACTGTTATTTTACAGTTAGTTGATTTTATTTTTTTTTTCTTCTTCTTGAGTGCCACCATTACTTCTGTAAGACTATTATGTGATTGAGATGTTGTATAGAAAGAGAAAGTAAGAACAGAAGGAAGAAATAAGTTAATAACAGAACGTGTCATTTACTTCTTCGTTTCTTTTTTTCCATTTCTTTTTAAATGCAAATCATCAATGACATGACCACACATGATGTGCAATCTATTTTTACAGACTGATATCCTTGGTTATGTAAACGCATAATATCATAGGAATTTTTCTCTGGTCTATTTTATATTTTCTTATAAAATATTGACTTTCATTTGAAAGAAATGAATATCTTATTGTTTCTTTTTCTTTTTCATTGACAACAGAAAATATAACGAGTAAAAAATATTCAAAACATATATGCATATATTACCATATGTAATCGTATACCTATTTTCTTTTTCTTTTCTATAGATTATTTTTGTTTTAGTTACAATGGCAACGTTTTATTGTAAGTAACAACTAGTATCTCCTATTGATAAAAATATCTACAAAAGCAATTTATCTATAGTGTTCATTATCATTGTATTATTATCATTAAATTTTTTTCAATCAATAAATTCAGAATCAACAAATTCAACTTCAATATTCAATTTATATGATAATTCAACAATAAGAATTAATATTATAGAAAATAAGATTAATCAAACATCAACATCAACAAATACATATTTCAATACGACGACAATTTTTATTGTTAATACGAAAATAAATTCATCGGATATAACTACGAAAACAAATGAAATAATATTAACAACAACAACTTCACAATCTTCTATTTCATTAAATACACCTTCTATAACAGAATCAACTACTTTCGATATTAACAATAATCATTCCAAAAAATGTAAGTAAATTTGAAAATTATTCATCATAATTTTAGAATTTATATTTTGTTTTCTCAATTGAAAACAAAAGTTTTCATCCTTTTATTTTTTTCTATAAATAAATATCATATTTGACTTAAATCTCTTTTTAATAAATAGCATCGTCAAGATCAAAATGGTGGTTATTAATTGCACTTATAATAACAGTAGTGGCTGTTACTAGTATTGCAATCATCTATCATCAACGACGACAAACACCATATAGACGGTATCTATGACACTTTTGATAAATGAATACATTGCTGATGAGATTAGTTTGCTTGAACTAATATACTTCAGATATACACATTAGTAAAAAACAATGCCAATACAGGTAGCAATTTAGAAGAAAAAAAAAAGCATATTTTTGTCTTGAATTTAGTTAGTATTCATTGCATGCATTGTATTCTATGATTTTTTTTCCATAATCTTTACTATTTTTTTCCTCTTATTAGATTTCTTCGAAATTGGCAAGCACGTGATGATGATGCAGATAATACAATTCTTCAACTCGAACAACCTGATCTAATAAATAATCAATGGCCACATCAAATCTCTTTAGTTTAGTTATTTATTTATTTATTTTTTTTGTTTATTGCAAGATTTCTATAAATAATTATTATTGTTACAATATTCCCGATAAATACCGGGCTTTTTTTATTTATTAAGGTGCTCGAAGAGTCCAACCACTTTCTTTTGCACGTTTTTCACGTTCAGTTATTTTTGTTTCATTCCAAGTATTTAGACGTGGTTGTTCACGTGTTTTTGTATTACATTCAAATTGTAATGTATAAGCACGACGTGGTTCATTTGAACAATTAGGTCCAGTATGATGTAATGTACGACAATGATGAAAAGTTGCACCACCACTTGGAAGTGGACATGACATAATATTCTTTGTTAATTCATTTGGATTATCAACTTCAAGACCATGTATACGTGGATTATTATTTTGAGTATGATGAGGAAGTACATCATACATACGATGTGAACCAGGAATGAATTGCATACAACCATTTTCAATTGATACTGGTTGAAGTGCAACCCAAACACCAAGTGATTCATAGGTTAATGTTGGATTCCAATAAGCTTCATCTTGATGCCATGGTGTTGGAAGTGAATTAGATGTTGACGGTTTTAAAATTGCATGATCCTAATTGAAAAAGACAAAGAATTATTGATATATATATTCTTTTTATTTATCATACTCCTTTAAATATTGTATCTTCACCAAGTAAAGCTTTACTTATTGCATATGCATTTGCATACATTTGTGTACTATATAAATCAAATCCAGTCATTTGTTTACCATAAATTGATGGCCATAAAAGTTGTGGTGCAACTGCTTCTTTATCATCAGTATCTTCAGAAAGTAAATCAAAAAAATTTCCATGTTCTCGACCAAGTTTAGCAGCAAACCACTATAAGAAATACAAACAATAAAAAAAAAAATTTTTTGTAATTCGATCTATGATAGAAATACTTGATCGTATTGATTACGAATATTAGATACTTCATTATCATCAATAAAATTATCAATACTTAAAAAACCATTTGTTTTAAAAAAATCAATTTGTTCTTGAGTTAATTTAATTGTTGATTCTTTAATTGGTTTATCTGTTTCGGGTAGAACAAAAAGAGCATGAGCTTGATGTGGATTTGTGATTGTCTCCATATAGATTTATTTAAATAATAAAAATATGATAAAATACGCAAATCTAACTTATATATTTATCTATTTTATCTTAACTTATGCCTACTTTAAGTGTCATAAAACATGTGCCTATATCAAACACAAATTCTTTATCTTTGACGTCGATAAAAAAGAAACATCACTGAAAGTTTTTATTTATTCAAAGAAACAGAAACACAAATTTAATGTTTTACTTATTATTTCATCAAACAAATGTGATATTTATCAATGATACTAGAAAAATCATATGTATCGATAACAAAACAACCATAACTATTTCATCAAAAGCCTTCAACAAGAAAAATGATATAGTAGCGACGTACTTTGGCGACTTTTGTATTCTAGCATATTATTTGACGTCGTTTTTTTGAAATGTTCAGATATAATAATATCTAAAAACCCGGAAAAAAAAAGGATATTACTAGATATTTTAAAATTCGAAATCAGCAAACCTTGTGCTAACAGGAAAGGTTCTCCAACTGATTAAATACTTTCATCGTTCTCTATTACTTTTGAAAGCGACGTATTTATTTCATAATAGAACCCTAGTAAATGTATTGAATCGACAGGGTATCTTTTCAGGTGCCGTGTTGAGAATTGTTTCTGTACATGAGTACTTACCAGGTATCTGTCTAGTTTCTATAGAATTCTACGAAAATTTTTTCAACAGACTAGCAAATTGTACAGTGATCAACATTTTATAGTCAAATGCTAAAAACTCACAAAATATGCTGAAGTATCCAAATGTTCTTGTGACAGATTGATACAAGAGTACCTGAAATTCATTACATTCATTAGGATACATCATCTAAGTTTATATTTATTAGAAAACAAGTAAATACAACATATTCATAGAAAAATAATATTTAAAAGAATCTGAAATCATGGCACATATAAGAAAGTTATTAGCGCAATCTCTGTGGAATTAAAATGTGAAATACGATATATTCATTGTTGCTAATTCCCTAAAAGCTTGTCTTTTCTATATATATTGTAGCATATATCGTAATCATATTTATCTTACTACATAAAACTTCAACAATGAAATACTTTCTACATAGATACCAATTATATGTTAGTTATACATAACCTCCAATAGTTCCTTGAAACCGTTCGTTACTATCTTTAGATCGTATTTTACAAAAATATTTGGTATCAAATAGACAAGTCTAGAAGATCACTAGAGTGGATGGATTTTCATATAGAAATAAAAAATAGAATGTATAAACTTTCTAGTAGAAACAAATTATTGTAATAGGAGAACGTTCCTTTATCGATGAAATAGCTTAGTTATAAATGGCATTTTTACGCTATCAGAAGGACAATGCAAAATACTTTTTCTCGATTGCTTTTTCAGGAATTATAGTTAACTTTCTGAAGAAATAGACATTCAAAAAACATGACTATTTTTCAACTAGTGATTTCATCACGACGCGTTTTTCTAGCTCTAAATCTGCACTGTTATATATGTGGAATTCTTTCTTTGCTCTATGTACAGCTTGTCATCTAAGCTATAACTTTCCTATAGGAAAGTTTCCCATCATATTTGAAGTTGAGCTAAAGTTTTTAGTTTTTGACACGATACTCAAACCTAGTTACCATTTTTTGTGATTCCGTCACGGCCTTATATTTCGACTGTAAAAGCTGTGAAAGGAGAGCGATATCAAATGAGACTTTTATCACATATAGGGCAGTCCAACTTACATATCTTCTGATAGTATCAACCTCTACCTGATCTGAATGTCTTGAGATATTGAAGAGAGAAAATGAAAAAACATGATTCCGTCACGGTTGGATAGGTCGAACTAAAACTGAGTCAAAAAAAGTTTTTTTTAAGTTCCAAACTATTTTTTAGGACTGAAAACTGCTTTTAGCACAAAAATAACTACTTTTTAAAGGCCATACAAGTTTTCGTTTTTATGATTCTTTTCAGCTTCTTAACTTTTTTGTTTTGGATTCTGTATTAGATACTAAGAGCACAGTTTGGTATAACCTCCACTATAGAAATCTATACCTGATATCTTTTCATTCATTGTACTCCTACGCCACGAATACTTGACTTTCTTCCGAACTAAAAGCAATAAACCGAAATCTCAAATAAAGTTAAATACAAAAATAAGTGTTTGTAATGTAAGAAAAGTTAGCAGTCCATTCGAGTATTTCCTATGATTTGGTTCGGAAAGTTTTAGGGAATCCAGCCACTTAAAGAGACTTTTATCTAGATGATTTATATATCATTGGATAGAACTTGAAATTTTGCATCCATTAGCATAATTCACCAATGGGCTATATACTTAGGCTAATCGTCATGAGTTTTAACGAAAATGCTAATTTTTCTCCATATGGCTTATGGCTTTTTTAGGTTTTTGTGATGACCCAGTTGAAGTTTCGTGGTATTCGATGACATCGTTAGATAGAGCTCTTCGAGTTATAGGTGGCTTACTAGTTTTCTTTTATGGTCTAGTTGTCCAGGCGAATACTCATGGCAAATACTCCAATCGGCTGCTATTTTTCTTACATCCAAAAATCACTAGAACAATATTTTTTCAAATAAAAAAACACACCCGCGCCAAGTAGTGCCTAATATATATGAAAAAAGTTTGAGACGGATACATATTACTCTGTCGGAGGAAAGGAGTGAAATAGTACTTTCTCGGTAAAAACATTGATTTTCAGAAGAATTCGATAGAACGAAAAAAACCTCTCATCTCACACAGAAAATGCAAAATTTTGTTTATTTTTCTAACCTTAATTCCACATTCCAATTCTCGAAACCTATCCAATGGATAGAGAGGATACTTGAAAGTACATATACCAATGAAAAAATTTTCAAAAAAACTTCTTTTTTCATGTTCGAAAAGAATGAGTAGTCTTAATAATAGATATGTTAAGTTTTGAAAATATCGATGGAATAACGCTACATGATCAACATGGAAATGAAACTCTTAATTTTATTTCCTTTCTGTTGTTATCCATTTCACTTTTCAATACTTCTTCACATAATACACACGTGTTCAAAATTACTCATTGTGTTGTGCCAGCCAATATGTGACAGAGGATTTGTATATTCTAAAGAAGCAACATTTAACTTTTGAATTTATCGATTTCAACCTCTGATACTCTGTCATGAAAGATAGATTTGATAATATTTCTCTGAATTTTCAATTTTTTAATTGGTTCATCCGATCTTATTTCCACCATAATACTATAAACGATAAAAATATGATACAATACAAAGCGAATAACCGCTAGTCCGACGAATTGACAAGCTAAGAAAAACAGGAGAATTTTAAACAAAAAGAAGGATAACACTATCGCTAAGCGGTCAAACACATTATATACATATGTATACATAGATGACGGAGTATTGAACCAAATAGACAATTATCGTTCGACATGTCTACTGGAAAAAAAGATACTATCAATATACTCGATTTACCTGACGAAATAGTGCTTGCTATCATCAGGAAATTAAATATGATCAATGTACTTTATTCACTGGTGGGTGTAAATCAACGATTTGATCGACTTGTACTCGATCCTCTCTATGTTCATCATCTAGATTTAACGGTTACGTCGTTGCTTAATAACAATTTTTCAGTAGGCAAGAAAGTTCTTGATAGAATTTGTGAAGAAATTTTGCCTCGAATTAGTAATAATATTAAAAAAATCATTCTTGATCAACATTCTATGGAACGTATACTTCCTGCTATTGTCTTTTCTCAACTTTATTCATTAACACTTAGCACTTTACAACCAGATGCACTTTTACCATACTTAACAGGTATACTTTTTGTTTTTTAAAAACTTTTACTAATTTAATCAAGAAAATATTTCTGTAAATTGAAGGTGATACAAAGCTTCGTTATCTGCTCACTAATCAAATCACACATCTTAATATTGACATCCTTGATCAAGTAACAACAGAACTAAATAATGAAAATGAATCAAATATATTTACATTAATATTATCGATAGGCAAATGCGTTACTGATTTGACTTTTAGTCAATGACTTTGTTATAAACATACATGGATTTCAATTTTTCATTTGCCATCAACAAGTTGTGTTTCTTCAACGCTCACTAAATTGAATATTAATGTTAATACTTTTGATGATTGTCTTTATCTTCTTGATGATCATCTCGATTCTTTATCTACAATAATCATTAATATTCGTAAAATTTCCGCTCCATTATTAGATATTGATAACACAGTAAGGATAGATTTTTGTATTATGAATAAACATTAAATCAAAAATACATTGTTGTTACATTTTCTTTATAGAAGCCACTTCTCAAACTCAAATGTTTTTCATTAATTACGTATGTTCAAACATATTTTTATGATAGTCGAGTTGTGCCATTACTATGTCGAATATGAAATCTTGAAGAATTAACATTATATCTATCGATAAGACGAATTGAATCGACTTATATTGATGGTACTCATTTATACGATGAAATTCTTATTCATATGCCACAATTAAAAAAATTCAATTTCAATATATATACACTTGTTTTCAACAAAGATATCAAAATTAATCTTCCATCAAACAATGATATTCAACAGAGTTTTGTCAAAAGAGGATATCAACAAATTGATTCATATACTCACAAACGATCAACAATAAATGTATCCACATGCCATATCTATTCACTTCCATATCAATTTGATAATTTTTTTAATATGAACTGCCATTTTCCAGGTGGTATATTTGAGAAAGTTCAGTGTGTGGTGATGACTGATAAAGAACATCCATTCGAACGTGAACTTTTTCAAATTATGTCTCATTCTTTTCCTTTTCTTCGACAATTAGCTATGTGTAATTATGAACCACAAAAAAGAAAACAGCATTCATCTGTAATCATCACCTTTCCTCATCTTCGTAGTATCGATCTTCAAAAAGCAAATATTGATTATGGTTCTGAATTTCTCTGTGATATAAAAATTCATTTGCCTTGTTTGTTGAAACTGAGAATTACTTACGAATCATTAGTAATGATAACAAACAATTTTACGAATGATTGGACACGTCTCACCTGTACTCGTTTGCAATCTCTTATTATTTCTGGCTTCTATGTTCCTCCAGAAAATTTTCATACATATTTTCCTTTATGTTACATGTAACTTGTGTCAAAAATTTTGATTACTTATTTTTTTCTATGATGAATTGTATTCATTGTAGAAATCTGCAATCTTCGATAAATTGATATCTTAAGAGTGATGGTGTGAGAAAACTTTTCTGTGATTAAAACAGAAAAAGAACTGATAGAAATATAAGAATTATTTAGTTGAAAAATTCCTTAAGGTATTTTATTTATTTCAAAATAAAATATGAGGTGTTGATTGTAAGATTTCTACCTGTTTTAATTGTTTAAAAGCAAAGTAAATTCTTCATTAGGTATGTTTTAGGGATGGATATGATGACGTTGAAGAGCTAGTTGAATTTGTTTTAAATATGCATTCGGTGTCTTTTATCATTCCAAAAAAAAAAGAATAGCATTGATAGATTAATTGATCGTGTACAATTAAATAAATAACTTCATATTACGTTATTGAAAATCCTATTTCAAGATCTTCTGGTGAGGCTATGGAATCAACCAATATAAATACTATAAAGGCAATCAATGTGAAAATTAAAATAAATATATCATTAAGTTCTAATGTTGAGTGAAGAGTTCGAGCATTATGTATATTTTGTGAATGAACCAGAGAAGTGCGCGAAAAAGATATATTAAGAATAACCAGCCATGATCGATTTCGACCTTGCTTAAGGGTTGAAATCAGATGGCTTTACTCAATTCATCATCACCATCATAAGATAACAACGAAACTGCAATCAACCCCCTAGAATCGAGGAGATACAGTGTTAAAATGTATTAATACTATCTGTTTTCAACCCTTAAGCAAGGCCGAAACCAGTCATGACTACTTATTCCTATTGTATCTTCTCTATTTTATAGGGATTGATTTGCAGTTTCGTCGTCATCTCATGATGATGAATTTGAATAATGCCATCTTCAGAGTCTCTTAAGCAAGAACGAAACCGATCAAGGTTACTTATTCAATATTCTAAAATAATTATATTAATTATCCAAGTTAAAAATGAGAAAGCATAATTAATTATCGATATGATAACTTTTAACTTTTCCTAAAATAAATGAAAAAAGTAAGACAAAAAAAAGCTAGTTGAAGATAATCGTGATGTCATTATCTGCAATTCTTGTATGTAAACGATTCTTGATTAATTAATCTTAATTGTTCATTATTGAAATAGCTCAAACATATTTTATTACTTTTAAAAATTATTTTAATTGAGGAAATTTTTATTAAAAAACAAAAAAAAAATCTTTCGTCATACAAATTCGATTGTCATACTATTTATCTATATATAAGTTTTTATTATAATCATGTCAAATAATATCAATAGATATTTATCTATTAGAATTATTTTTATTTTTATTTTATTTAAATGTAAACATTAGATTTTAAAATAAAAAAAAATTCTCATTGATAAAAATTAAATTTATCTAAGATAGTTAAAGATTTATTTTCAATGAAATATATTTCATTTAAATAAAAGTTCTTTTTTTTTTTGATAATTTCATCTAAAATTATCTTTGCTCATTGATTAATTTGCCAAGAAAGATATTCACAAATTATCGATTTTATTTTTTCAACATTTATATGGCCTAGAATAATATATTTAAATGTTCA